>JANAVB010012000.1:9802141-9999641 GCA_029216955.1 Iris pallida | reverse complement strand
ATAATTTACAAAGTAATAGTAATCACTAATAAAATATGAATTTATATATTTGTTAACAAGATATTTATATCATGCTAATAAATAAGGTAGCATTTATATATATATGGAAATATAATATATATAATAATAAAAATGATAGCAAAAATGAAATCTTAGCAATTACTTGTAAAACAAGTAATTTAACCATAAATTTAGCCAAAATATTATTTACTAGTAAATGTTAGAAAATAACTTGCTAATATAGAATCTAGCTAACAATATTTTAGAAAATATATATATAGCCTTGAAATATCTTTAACTATATTTAATAAGAAAAATATTTGTTTTATAAAATATTAGCTTTGATAATACTTAATTATATTTTAACCCAAACATTCATTAGTAATACAAAATACTTGAAGGCTCACTATTTATATAGAATAATAATAATTGATTTAATTAGAATATAGATACTAATCATGTGGATACTAAAACTATTTACAATAATATTCACTAAATATTTATTTATCATAAAATACATGTATAAATATATTTTACTTTGGTAACAATATTAAACAATTAATTTATCAAAATATTCTACCACTAGGGGCTGCTTGGTTGCTACAAACTGTGGTGAAAGTGGTCCGAAAATGGGAAGTGAGCTGAACTCAAACGAGTTCAGCTGTTGGTTCCCCCAGTTGAAACTGCTGCAAATGTCTTGACGTGACCCAGCGCAGTTCATGTCTCCCCCCATTCTTCCTACTTCCACATCCGACTCTTTTGAGATGAAACTCACTGAGAAAGAGGAGAGAAAGTGACTTTCAAAAAAAAAAAAAGGAGAAGAGGAATTTCTTCCTGGAACGAGAAAGAAGTGCACAATTTCACAACAGAAATGGAAAGAAGTGCAAAATTCATCAAAAAGCTGCAATCTTTGGAAGAACTGCAAGCTGCAATTTCTAAACAGGATCTCGCCGTCGAGGTTGGATCTCAAAAATAAAAAAATAGCTGCAAAATTCATATAAAAAAATGAGAGGTTGGATCTCGCCGCCGGTGAAGGGCGGACGACTGAGAGCTCACCGGAGACCAATGATTGAGAAAATGGAATGCTTTTTATTTCTTCTTTTGTTGTTGGAAGAACCGACTGTAACGGGAGGAAGAGAGTGGAGATGGATAATTTTTTTGTTGCGATTTGCATACAAAAAAGTTTGGGGAGGACAAAAAGTATATATATTTGATAAGAACATAAATTTTTTATTAAAAACTAATTATATGTCATTTTCAAATTTTTACTAATTATTTTTAATTTTAAACACAAGATTTTTAATTTTAAACACATGATTTTCATTTTTAAATAACATACATGATTTTTAATATAAACAGATGAATAATCTAACTATTTTAATTTTTTTGTGCTGTGGATTTTCATAAACTTTTTCGTTTTTTGGGCATTTTTTGTTTTTTTGGACATTTCATAAATTTTACCTATTATTATTATGGTAATTAATTTAATTTTAATGTGTGGAGGAGAGTTTGTGGTAATAATATTAATATTAATATTAATATTAATATTAATTAATATTATTATTATAATTAATTTAATTATTAGTTACCATATCTCCAACTCCAACATCTACTTACCATCCAAACAACCGAACTATTTTTTTTTTTTCCACTTATAACAACCATCCAAACACCAAACTCATTTTTCTTCCACTTGCAGCAGACAAAAAGTACTATATCCAAACACATTTTGGAAAGTGGAATGTATTGTAAGTGAAATGAGTTATATCTCAAAAAAGTACCACTTTTACACTTCCATACACCTACATCGAACCAAACAGACCCCTAATATAATAGTACAAATTATTAATACTAACAAAATGTTGGTCCACAATACCCACCCAAGCTAAAAAAAACTACAGAAACTCCAAAGGAGCACAAAAGGACTCACATGGGAGCTAACCCACGTGACCATGCAAAATGAAAAGTGGTGCTACACATGCCCACACACAAAGGAACACAGCAGGACCACTCTTCCTTCCTCACACTTCCTCTCCACATTTCATTCTTCCTCATCCTAAGGTACTGTTTGGGAAGGGTGGAAAATGGGAGGAAGAAAAAGTTGAGGGGAAAGTGAGAAAAAAATTTTAAATGATGGTGTTTGGAAAGGGGGAGAGAACTTGGGGGAGAAAAATTTGAGAGGAAAAAGTAGGTGGGTCCCACCAAAAAATTTTCCTCCAAAATGTGGGAGGAAAATGGAGAGAGATGAGAGGAATTTGAGTGAATTTACCCCACTATCCCTCAAAAAGTTAATATTAAATCATCATTTGAGAATACCAAGGAGGAAATAGTAATTATACCTATATCCATAAACAAATAAAAAATTGTTTTTAAACTTTTCCTTCCCCTACTTTTGTTCATCCAAACAAGAAGAGATAAAGTTAATTTTCCTCTCCCTCAATTTTCCTTCCTCTCAAATTTTCCTCTCCCTCCCCTCCTATGTTCCCAAACATAGTGTAACTAAACTCTATTACTCAGCCGAAACAATGGGACCAAAGAAAAGGTCATCTGGTCCCAAGACAAATTAATATACAAAAAGGGAAAGACTCATCACTCTCTCCATTAATTCTCACTTCTTCTCGGACCCATCTTCTTCAACTCCAGCCGATTCCTTCCCAGCTTCGACCTAGCTTCACTCCTCTCAATATTCTCTCATTTCCCAATCAATCAGCCGGCCTACATAGCTCTATCCCTACTCTTCTCCACACTATCCTATGCTTTGAAATCCCAGCCGAACTAAACTCCAATCACACACCTCCCCACTTCTCTTTCCACTCCATTACAACCTAATTTATTCTTAAAATATCTCCTCTTCTCAATACTCTTTCCGCTCACTTTTCTCAGCCACTTATAACTTCTCCTTCATTCTCTCTCTATCCTTAATTCCAGCCGAACTATCCAGAGAAGCCCCTATCATCATATTCTTATATTCTTCATTTTTTTTCACACATCAGTAAAAACCAAGGGACCGAGTCCCATCCTCAACTTCGTCTTCTTCTTCTCACTCTTCGTCTCCTTCCTAACCTACTCCTCACCATCAGCTTACAACTAAAAGAAAACCCATTCATCTCCATCACTCAACCAACCAGAAGATGAAGCAGTACAAGAAGAAAGGAAAAGAGGACCATCACCTGATGATGCGGCGTCCGGCGGAGTTCCAGGCGGTGAGTGCTGTTCGGCGCTGGCCCGTGGAAGCGACGGCGACACCCGGAGGGTGCGGATCTGGATGCGGAGATCCGTGTCCGACCTGACACGGCGAGGTCGTCTCGTGGCGTCTAACGTCGACGACTGGACTGTGGCGCGGTGCTCCGAGAAAGGCGAAGACAGACGGGTTCTGATCCTCTTCATCGATCGACCATGGGGAAAACCTAGATCCGGCCGAGCAGAAACTGCGGACCCCGGTTTCGGCGATCGGCCTCCAGTTGTGGGAATGACGGAGTGGAAAAGTGGCACTGGTAATGCGACGATTCGAGTCCGGCGACGTCGCGACGACCGGAGTGGTGGCGCTCAGCCGAGGGTCGGCCAGGAACAGTACAGTGAATGAATTGGAATGATGTGTCAGTGTAAAATGATTGATGGGACTGCTGTCAGAATATTATTTATAATAAAATAACTGGGGTGTTCCCCAAACCAAGAACAGTGGCAAATAGTGGTAAATTGCCACTAGTGGTAAATAACAATAGATCTGAGGGTTTTCTATAGTGGCAGTGCTGTAATAAAACTCAAATATGTGGGTGTTGGTACTGTGGTACAGCTTGTAACAGAATTTCAAAATAGAAACAGATATTTAAAAATTCAAATTTCAATCAGTTTTTTAAAAACAGAAATCAAACTGCTACTCAGAATTTAATAATCATACTAGCCTAACTAACTTCCAAATTAGTAATTAATAAATAATAACGAAATTTATTAGTAATAATAGCAACAATAAATATAAACATAGACAGAGGACTTAATCGGAACAGGAAATATAATTTAATTAAAACAAAACTTAAAATAATTTTAGTCGATAAGTAATGTAATAATCTTATTACCAATAAGCATTAATTTCAACATTAAAACTAAAATAAATCTTAAACATGATTTCTTTACCAAAATGTATTATTAAAATATCTTTATTAAAGAACGATTTTATGGAAAACTATATTATACTCTCAAACTAGAAAATATAAAATAATTACCAAATTTGATTTAGAGAGTTACAAACTTGTCAAATGAAATCAATGCAATCGCTCGTTCTGATTATTCTCTTGAGTTGTGGCATAATAGGCTAGGACATGTTCATTGTAAAAGAATACATAAAATATTTAGTCTAGAATTTATCTCCAAATGTGGGGGTAAGGTAGAGAAGTGTGAAGTATGTGCTCAGACGAAGATCACCAGAAAACCCTTTCATCGGGTCAATCGAAGCACAGATCTTCTTGAGTTAGTACACTCAGATATCTGTGACTTCAAGCAATTTTCTACAAAGGCCGGGATGAAGTACTTTATAACCTTCATCGATGACTTTCAAAGTACGCGTTCGTCTACTTGCTCAAGTCTAAAGACGAAGCGTTCGAGAAGTTCAAGGAGTTCAAAGCCGAAGATGAACGGAAAACTGACAATAACTCAAAAGGCTAAGAAATGATCGAGGCGGAGAGTATCGATCTCATGAATTCACATCGTTCTGCAAAGAACATGGAATCATCAATGAGGCTACTGCTCCGTATTCTCCTCAATCTAACGGAGTAGCAGAGAGAAAGAACAGAACGTTAACAGAAATGATGAACTCGATGTTGTTAACTGCGGGCCTTCCGAAATGCTACTGAGGAGAAGCTGCATTGACGGCCACTTTTATTCTGAATAGAGTGCCATATGCAACTTTAGATATAACTCCTCATGAACTATGGTTCAAAGTCAGACCTAACTTGAATGCCATTCGTGTGTGGGGGTGTTTGGCTTATGTCAAGCTCCCAGATCTGAAGATTCAGAAGCTGGGAACAAGGACTACGAAGACGATCTTCTTGGGGTATGCCGAGAAGAGTGATGCTCGAAGATTCTTCGATATTGAATCAAATCATATCATCGAATCTCGCGATGCGGAATACTTTGAAGATAAGTTTGCAAGACACAAGAACATTGTTCTTACGAACATTTCGGAGAATGATGAAGGTGCAAAAGAGACTGAGATCTCCAATTAACCGGTAGTCCAAGATAAAGTTGTTGGTGAGGAGACAACAATTGAACCAGAACTCGCTGAGCCATCGACGAAGCGAGCGAGAAGACCAAAGAATTTCGGAGATGACTTCGTCACCTATCATATGGAAACAGATTCGCTTACATATGATGAGGCGATGAAGACCAGAGATGCTGTCTTCTGGAAGGAGGCGATAGATAATAAAATTGACTCAATCACTTCCAATAACACTTGGGTGTTGGTTGATTTACCTGAAGGAGCAAAACCCATTAGATGCAAGTGGATCTTCTAGAAGAAGATGAAAGCTGATGGAACCATTGACAAGTTCAAGGCCAGGCTAGTGGCAAAGGAGTTTTCTCAGAAGCAGGGGATCGACTATTTTGACACCTATGCTCCAGTAGCCCGGATGACAACAATCAGATTATTAATTGCACTTGCAGCAATACACAAGCTGGTGATACATCAGATGGATGTGAAAACGGTATTCCTAAATGGCGAGCTGACCGAAGAGATTTACATACAACAGCCAGAGGGATTTGTCGTCAAGGGTCTTGAAGACAATTTCTGCAAGTTGGTGAAATCCTTGTACGGTCTTAAACAGGCTCCCAAGATATGGCATGAGAAATTTGACAAGGTTATAAGGTCAAATGGCTACATGGTCAGCGAGACGGACAAATGTGTTTACACGAAGTTCGCCGATGAAGAGGTGTGATCGTTTGTCTGTACGTGGACGATATGCTGATCCTAGGTACGGATATTTTTTTTTTTGAGGGTGCTAGGTACGGATATAGGCTGTGTCATGGAGACAAAAAAGTTCATCTCGAGCAAGTTCAGTATGAAGGACTTGGAGGAAGCTGATGTGATCTTAGGGATTAAGATCATCCGGACAGACACTGGACTAGCACTGTCACAGTCTTATTATGTTGAGAAGATGATCACTCGTTACGGGTATCAGGATCTTCCAGGTATCGATACGTCGTACATGTGTGATCTGAAGCTGAAGCCTAATTCAGGGGAAAGCGTCAGGCAGCTGGAGTATGCAAGCGTAATCGGAAGTTTGATGTATGCTACTACTGCCACAAGGCCTGACATAGCTTTCGTCGTGGGAATGATGAGTCGTTTCATGAGCAACCCAGCCATTGAGCACTGGAAAGTTGTGAAACGGGTTATAAGATATCTCAAGAAGACTCAGACATATGCACTGCACTAGAGCGGAGATCCGCCGGTAGTGGAAGGCTTCAGTGATGCCAGCTGGTGCTCAGAAGTGGAGAGCGAGAGGTCCATAGGTAGATACATTTTCACAATGTGTGGAGTTGTTATATCGTGGAAATCGAAGAAGCAGACTATGCTCTCACGGTCATCCATGGAATCTGAGTTCTTTGCACTTGATACCGCAGCGGAGGAAGCAGAATGGCTTCGGGAGCTCATGTATGATCTTCCAGTGGTTGGGGTGCAAATACCGGCGATACCGATATACTACGACAACCTGGCGACTGCGGTGGTAACATCAAATGACCTCTTCAACGGGAAGAAGAGGACTGTGCGGTTGAAGCACAGGACAGTACACGATCTCATCAAGAGGGGTGTTATTACAGTGATTGATGTTCGAAGTCAGGAGAACCTGGCGGATCCGTTCACCAAGGGCCTCAAGCGCCAGCTTGTCTATGACACAGCTTATAAAATGGGCTTGAAGGCATTCTGATATTGTGTTATTACATTCCTACCATAAAGTTTTCTGCTATTAGTTCAAAGAGAAATCTACTAGGCATCTAGCTTTTGGTTCAAGGGAGGACTATTAACCGGAAGAATATCAGAAATGGTGGGTACTTGTCCTCTGTGGCATGGAGAGGTTACGGACCTACAACCACTGTTGTCTACTGTTGTTTTCTGCGAAAAACGGATCCTGTGGGAAGGTTGGCTTAAACGCCTTAATGAGTTCTCAGGCAGAGTAAATGCCTGGTGTGCTTTACAGGAAGCACAGTAGCACAATACTACAAGGAGTGTAACTCCATGCTATAGTGGGGTGACTCCACCATGAGGTTCTCGGTTAGGGGTAATGTCTTGGCTTTGTGAGCCAAGTCACAGCGGAGTAGCACCACAAATAGGCAGGTAGCCTAATGTTGTATGATAAAATTAAAGAGGGGTAGCCAGCACTACAAAGGGGAGGTGTTCCTCATGTTACAGTGGCATAACACGATGAGGTACCCGAATAGGGGTAAAGCCTCGGCCTTGTAAGCCATGTCGTTGCAGCGTAACACCGCAAAGGAGCCTAAGGCTTCATGCTGTGTGGTATGACACTACAAAGAGGATGTGACCTCATGCTATAGTAGTATGACACTACGATGAGGTTCTTGGTAGGGATAATGCCTCGACTTTAGGCCATGTCATAGCGGTGTAGCACCGCAAGGGAAGCGCAAGGCTTCATGCCATGTCTCTTTGATAAAGAACTCACCTATAGTGTATGGACAGAGATATCAGGCCGTCGCTTGAGGGTAAACTTGTAGACTCCCAAAATAATACACTGAAACCAGGCTGGCACAAGGTCTTTAATGTGCAGCCAGAAGCACAGTTGATGTCATTATGTGAGTAAGAAAAATTACAGTTATGGTGCAGAATTCAAGGCTTAGTCCATTCTTATATCATGTTGTTATTTAACCTATACAGAAAGATTCAAGTCGTAGCGACATCTCTCCTAATGCATGATAGACAGTCACTGTGGGGAACGTTCAACCCATATATTGAGATATGTGGGAGATTGTTGGTATTTTTGCCTTTAGACTAGGAAAGATAGTCCCACATCGGCTACACCAAATGATAAGTATCTCAATATAATGCATTGCTTGTGTTTAGGTGTGCACATGAGGTGTAATGGGACACAAGTGTGTGCCATGTGGGAGTATTTTTCTAGAAGAAAAAAGGATTAATTCTAACAATGATGTAAGTTGATTTTGTTGATCGGACTCGGACTCCAGGATCTCTCGTGCATGCACGGGAATGTTCGGGGGGCAGGCATGGACTGACACCCTTCTATGCTGAATGTGTACTACAGGAAAAATGATCATTTACGACGCGCAAAACGTGCCGTAAATGGTCTTTTACGGCGTACATATTTGTGCCGTAAAAGACCATGCCGTAAATGATCATATTATTTATGGCGCACAAGGACACGCTGTAAATGACCGCATCTGAACGTTGTAAATGATCCTCTTTTACAACACGCATTCGAAAGCCGTAAATGACCTTTTTACAACGTGCATTCGAATGTTGTAAATGATATTCTTTTTACAACGCGCATTCAAATGTTGTAAATGATATTCTTTTTACAACGCGCATTGGAAAGCCGTAAATGACCATCTTTCTACAACACGTATTCAAAAGCTGTAAATGATCACCTACCACGCGCTGTAAATGATGCATAATGAATGCCGTAAATAATTTTTTGTAAAAGTTTGACCTGCATTTAAGGCATATCTGGTGTGCCATAAATGACACTTGATAGTGTTGTAAAAGTAATTCCCACTAAATTGAAATGATCATTTGGCAAATGTAAATGACCTGTGATAAATATTGATACTTTTTGTCACGCTCCAGAACCAGAATACTGGAGAGCGGGGGCAGACATAGCCAGCTACGTATATTGAAATAGAATACATCTCAACTATACGGTCACGGCTGTCTAGATATGAGGGTTTACTACAAGCCATCAGTCTCTTAAGGTCAAGCTTATTGTCTCAATCTCAAGCAATTAACAGAGTTACAAGATGTTAGAGCATCAAATATATATATATATATAAGGCGTCCCAAATATTACATATTGGATGATCATGAAGCTAGTCGTACAAAATGATGGGACTAGCAAGAGTTCAGTCATACATGATCAACCCTAGGATTTGTTAATCATGCTTACAGCCCGTAGGCAGACAGTAAGTAAATGTGCATCGAGCTAACAGGTGCTCGTCGGCTAAACGCCTCTAAAGAATAAATTTACATATAAGTGGGTGAAACAAAAAGGAAAACCCACTCTTGGCCCGGGTTCCGTCTAGTTGTCACCATTAGTCTGGAAGCTCGGTAGATCCTCGGGAGCTGCTCCAAAATCTGGCCACACAAAACCAGCTGGGTCAAACCCCAGAAAGAGCAAGTGCCACAAAGGAGGCCACAAATAAGAACAAAAGCCAGCATATCAGAAAATAAAAGAAGTACAAGTAGTAAAGTACACAGGGCGATAAACGACTAGGGACGTGGAACCATTCCGGGAGCCAGGTTACAATCCTTAAACCAAACAAGGACCGGGATTGTACCCCTTCGCCTGAATAGCTCACTGTCTCTACCCATTTATCGTTAGAAATAAGTAAAGCAATCAAGATCAAGAGTTCCAGGTGCAGGGGCTAGACAAGACTTAGACAGAGCTGGACACCATTCATTCACAATCGGCCAGGCAAGTACTACGGCTTACTACTTTAACTAACTAGGGTTATCACAAGCCTAATTACTAACAAGATGCAAGTGAGGAACTCCCAGTCCAAAGCCCTGCAGACCATCCAGTTATCCTTCCGAGGATTGAGAGTTATAGGTGGGTACATTGCCCGGGAGACAAATGTACCCTTAGGTGACTTAGAGGGTGCAACACATGACAGTGTGCTGGAAATGTGCTCTACTCGTCGGCAAGCTATAAGTCCATTAAAGTGCCCAGATAACGAGATTGCCTGTGACTGGGAATTCTCCATGTTCTAGTTTGATCTAATAATTAGCCTAATCCAATTTAGCGCGAGTCCCTGGCCGTGGTACCCAGGAAGTCACGTCCTAGACATGATGCAAGACGAGACAAGTGGATTGTACAAGCAAGCAAGTAGGAACACCCACGGTGTCAAGTTGATTATAGGAGTCAAGTTAACAAGTTACAAGTCAAGTCAAGTCAGGAGTGCGCCGCCACGGGCCACTATCAAGTTATCAAGATAAATCATGTCAGGGTGCTTGTTAGGAGTGCACCACTACGGGTCACTGTCATGTCAGGTTGGTCATGTCAGGAGTGCACCACTACGGGTCACTGTCGTGTTATGCTAGGTCCTTGTCATACCATGCCATGTATAATAGACATTCCAAACATATTAAGTAAAATCAAGTTCATGACAAAAGGCGTAATGATATAAAATGGGCATAAAATATCTAATACAATATCAATATATATAGGACTATAGAAGAGCCAGGCTTAAAGAAAATAAAACCAAATCTCCAAGAGCCAATGGTTTGCGCAAGGGGTCAGGGGGTTGGATTGCGCAGGAGTCAAGTGCGCCAGGAGGCCAACTGCGCAGGGTGAGCTGCGCAGGGTACCAACTGCGCAGGAGTGAGCTGCGCAGGGTACCAACTGCGCAGGAGTGGATGGCGCAGCAGATGGATTGCGCACAGGTGGATTGCGCAGGGGTGGATTGCGCAATGGTCGATTGCGCAGGGGTTACTTTGCGCATGGCTGGCTTGCGCATGGCTAGCTTGCGCCAGCGCAATCCAGCGCAGCGCAAAGCACTGGCCAAGTGATTGCGCAATCGGCCATGCGCTAAGGAGCACAGGCCGGGGGTGCGCAATCGGCCATGCGCTAAAAAGCGCAAGGCAGAGGGCTGTTCTTCCTGGCCGAGAGCAAGTCCAAGAACACCAAGAACTTCAATTCTTCATAACTTAGCCAAATTAAAACCAAATCTAGATTTTCAAAGTTCTAACTTGAGTAAAATCGAATTCTCTTCCACATGGAAGTATCAAAACATACAAAAATCAAAGTTAAATAGTTCAAAACCATGTAAATTCGAAAATAGTAAAAACCTAGATCTAGAACAAAGGAAACTCCAAATCACAAAATGTCAAGTTCTAAAGTTGTTTTCCATGGCCTAATCTAGCTAATGGACAAATAAAAAGTGGTGCTTATTTGATGGCAAGGTGCACTTGCCTAATGGGTTGGGGAGTTGTGTGGAAGAAGGAAGAAGAAGAAAATTAATGGAGAGTAAAGAGGAGAGAGAAAGTTTGGTGGAGATATAATGAGGGTGGTTGTGTTGTGGTGAGGGTAGAGTGTAGGTTAAAGTGTTCCACTCATGATGAACCAAACCAAACCAACTTCCACAAAATAAAACCAAACCATGGTCCAAAATCCATTTACGAGAAACCAAAATCCGCAAGTCGAGAAAATTAAAATACGTGCCAAAATCAAATACGAGCATAAATACGTAATACAGGAAATGGGGGTGACACTTTTCATTCCTACCAAATTGTAGGTATCATTTGCGGCATGGACAAATATTACAATTTAAACTAACATCAATTTTGGGAGAGAGCAAAGAAAGTATAACATAGCAAAAAAAGTAATTCCCACCAAAAGAAAGTTCATTATATTAGATAATAACATTAGTGTACAGTCAACCAACATATATATATATATATATATATATATATATATATATATATATATATATATATATATATATATATATATGCCATATCAAAAGTATTTGACAACAATAGACCATCAATCTAAACAAACACCCACAAACAAAATCTCCAACAAAACGAAGAACGTGACGATAACGATTAAGATGAAGCAATTCCATATGCGTCCGAGAAGATGAGAGCGAGAATCCCCAAGTCCATTGTTAAGCATAACTCCACTGATGCAAAAAAAGAACAAATATTAGTGTATAATTACTAAATGAAGTACATGAATGTAAGGTGTGCAAACATAAAAATGCCTACTAATCTATGGGCAAATCTGTAGTGTAACTTGTCATATTAGCCTCTAATGTGCTAATCTTGACCAAGTATTGCATAAACACTTTGTCTATATAAGTACTTTTAGTTTTAGAAGAATTTCTTCTTATAGTTTCTTAAATGATGATAGAAACTTTGTGCATTCAGGTTGGTAGAGCTGGTTTAGCATTAAATGAAGAGCAAAAGATCAAACTTTCTGTTGCACGGGCTGTAATCTCAAACCCACCTATTCTCCTACTCGATGAGGTCACAGGCGGCCTTGATTTATGGCAGAAAGAGCTGTTCAGGAGGCACTGGATACGCTTATGTTGGGGAAGTCAACAATAATAATAGCTCGACGGCTTAACCTGATAAGGCATGCTGATTATATAGCAGTGATGGTAGAGAGCTGGAGGGAGGGGTTGTAGTACTTTCCATATGCAACTGATTGATAAAATATAATTATGTACCTACGTTCTATATCTTTGTAGTCAACATTCACTTCCAAACAACCTAAGTATTAGTTGCCATCTCATACATAATGGTTCATAGACATCAGATGATGCATTCAGTTTACATACATATATAATTGAGTACCTCGCCTCTTCATCCATGTAAGAATTGAATAATCACTACCTTAGCTAATCAAGCATTAATAGAAGATCAATGGGCAACCTTACACATTCAACATGAGACAAACTTGTGTAAAAAAGACTATGTAAATTGATTACCTTTGCTTTTTATGTATCCACAGAGCTTAAAAATTCCATGAAGTTGTTCAAACTGCCAATAAAGATAAATTTGCTACTACTATCCTTCAGACGTTGAATGACCACATGAACCCTATTTGAATCAATGAAGGTTTAACAAAATCTCAAATCTCAATGTAGATACAATAATATCACTCCAGGTATGAACCCATCTTCTATTAAAAGATAAATTTGCTATTACTATCCTTCAGACGTTGAATGATCACATGAACCCTATTTGAATCAATGAAGGTTTAACAAAATCTTAAATCTCAATGTAGATACAATAATATCACTCCAGGTATGAACCCATCTTCTATTAAAAGATAAATTTGCTACTACTATCCTTCAGACGTTGAATGATCATATGAAACAGCTATTTGAATCAATAAAGGTTTAACAAAATCTTAAATCTCAATGGACAGATGATGAGCTGTTGAATTTGGACGGCCTTTATGTAGAACTTCTTAGGTCTGAGGAAGCATCTAATCTTCCTAAGAGGTAAATTCCATAACAAGACGAGCATTTGATGGAAGTGCGATATGATCATCTGGTAAATTATGTTCCTTCTTTTAGCTGCTGTCCATGTTGCACAGGTACGAATACGACATGATACTATACATACACGGCGATACAGACACAACACTGATATTGGTGGCGTACTGTAATTTGGAGTGTTAGGTCGTGACTTAAGACATACTTGACATGGAGATGAAATGATACAGCACTGGTTAAGAATTATCCATGCTTCCTAGGTTGCTGGGGAGCCTCGAGTGTTTGATGCTTTCCTAGGCTACACAACTTATCTTGTATGACTTGTGTGCAAAGATTTCTTCTGCAGTAGGACTTAGGAGCATAGTTCGTGTTTCCATATACATAATATCAGAGGAATCCTACCTTAGTTAGAATATCAAAACCTTAAATCTCAAGTAATATGCTTTGCTCCATTTCTGTGAGGTGTGCTTTTCATCAAAGTTAGTATGTTCTGCAAGCGCTAGGTTCCTAGCGAGGTGGCATTGGGCTTCAGAGCAGCCTGCTAGTTGGTGGATACTGGACATGGAGGTTACTTGTCTGAATTTAAGTTCATGAAGCGGGTGATTAGCCTCTAAGATTCTCTGTAGTTAAAAATTTGTAAGAGGTCATGACGAACAGGGTACAGTCTACTGGGAATATAGTGCAAATATATGCAGGAAGGACATTATTTGAGCAAGATAAATCCATGAAGCTATGTTGAAGATCAACAAGGTGGCATATGCATAAACAAAGAAACAGCCATTGCATCATGACAAAAGTTTGTGCTAGTCACTGTAGGGATAAAGTCTTCATAATTCATCCTAATAAAAACATCAGAAATTGGGGATGAAAAACTGGTAATTTTTGGCCAATGGATGGAAATACTACTTTGTGATGTGGGGACAACATATGGGAGGTATTTCAAACATTGTCAGAATTTGAATGTTTTACAGTTTTCATGACAACACTGAAAACAGAGCCCGAATGCAAGAAATTGGTCTTGTTTACGACAAAATCTAAAACTTGAAGCAAGGGGCTAACCTAGGTTTCTAATCTTGGTCTTCTACTTCATTCTTCTTTAGTTTCAGTTTGTTGGTTTAGGGCACTTTTTTCCTTACTGTGTTTAGGTTTTAATGTATTATGTCGATTTGAATAAATAGTGCTTGTGCAAAAAGAAGTGAAGATTAAAACTTCAGTTTCTCTTATGGTTGTAGCCTATTGGTTCAAGCCAATATTCTCTAGATTGATTTTTGTAATAGCACAAATACGATATGCTAGTGGAGTCAATGTAGATAATCATGCATATTGCAATCTCTAATTATTGGAATGAAGCTGCAAAAATAACTAACAGCTTCAGTTGAAACTGAAATAAATCATTTACTGAATGACAGAACAACTTATAATCATTTACTGAATGATAGAAATATAGGTAAGATGCAAATAGAATAACTTATGTATTACTGAATGACAGAAACTGAAATAAATTCGACTGAAACTGAAACAACTTATAATCATTTACTGATTTATATTATAATGGATAATGATTTATATTGTAATGGATAATGCATTTTACAAACACTGTTGTTTCACTGATGTTGGCCTCAGGCTATAGGCATATAGCTATGCGAGCTCACTGTCTTGACAGTTAACTGAAGCCAGTTGGTTTAATGAGAAAGAGTGAATGTGAGAACTGTCAAATATGACAGTATGGTATTGAGAGCAACACATCTGTCAAGTATGGTATTCAGAGATATAAAGTGTTTTGATATCAGGTTTTGAGAGCAAAATTTGAAAGTTCCCAATGAATACAAAACTGATGTGTCTAACATTATATGAGATCAAAATTTGAAAGTTTCCATTCAGATTTTTAAGGAGAAAAAAATAAAAGTTTGAACTTACTTCTTCTCCATTTTCAGCCATCTTATTGACCAAATATTTACTCTCGGACAATTTGATAAATCTTCACCGTCTTCACTTTCAGTCTGTTAAGAAAACAATAATAATTCATTAGATTCATAACATTAACATCTACTTAAACAATAAATCAAGATCAATATAGATGATTATAAAAATGGTATTGGTATAATTACCGATACATAAGATAGTTCCTCATAATCACGTATTTCACAATCTTCATCATCAATATCAAAGTCAAGCTGTGATACATCTAAAGGAGTGCATGGCATGTATTCATTCCCATCGTCCGTCTCATTCTCATAGAAACCTCTTGTGGTGCTTTTAATACGACATACCAATTCGATGTGTCTGACTCTCTTGAATAAAATACTTGTTTTGCTTGTGATGCAAAAATAATGGATCCCTCTCAAATTGATGTTGTCCTTGGTGGAGGTTAACTAATGTAAATCCATCTTCAAGTTTGATACCATTTTTTATATTTGCCCAACTGCAATCAAATAAAGGTACTTTAAATTTGTAATAGTCCAGCAACATGATATCTTTTATGATACTATAGTAAGTTACTCTTCCCATTACTTACGAAGCATCTTTCGTACTTGCTCGACACATTGTTTTCTGCTTCAATAGAAACCCCACAATTTTGTGTACTTTTCTCGGCATCCTTTGTGTGTGAATCGATTTCCATTGATAACATAACCAGAATAAAACTTTACTTCCTTAGGACTACATGCAAGCCATTTCACAATATCTGACATTGGACCACTGCTGCCACTTCTAACTTCATTTCCCAGCCATTCACTAAACGTGTTCATATGTCGCTTTTCTAAAAGAGATTCATTCTTGGCTAAACGTTTATCTAAACGTATAAGCTGCTCTTTGTGCATTCTGGAACAGTTAAAAAAGATAATTTAGAATGTGAATTAAAAAAATAAAACATAAATTTACTATAGTATTATAACTTACTCTCTCCATGGATCAACTTCTGCGATATTCTTCAACACATAACGATGGGCAATCTCTGACATAGAAGAAGTCATTGTGTTTTTTGTCCTACCTTGACCAAGTGGTCGCCCTTCTACTATTGTTCTATCTTCAAAATCCTCATTGCCTCTATGTTGATGTCCTATATCAGCTGCTTGTTTTATGTACCCAGAACAAAATTGTGTCAATTTATCAGCTAAATACTTCTCCGCTATGCATCCTTCGGGATTAGAACGATTCTTAACATATCCTTTTAGGACCTTCATATACCTAATCATGATTAAAAGATTAGCTTGATAAACAATCATATTAGGCTATAATTAATATACAGTTATACCATAAACATTAATCCTCACCTTTCAAAAGGGTACATCCATCTGAAAGGTACCGGTCCAGCAATCAGTGCTTCTTGTCCAAGATGAATAGTTAAATGGACCATAATGTCAAAAAAAGATGGAGGAAAGAGCCTTTCTAACATGCACAAAGTCTCAGCAATTTCATCTTCAAGAAGCTCTAGTTTATTTTTATCAAGTACCCTTTGACACAATTGATTAAGAAATGCACAAAGGCGAAAAATAGCAATTCTTGGTCCCCGAGGTAAAAGTCCTCTCAATGCCACCGACAATACTTGTTGTACTAAGACGTGACAATCATGGGACTTTAGGCCATAAATCTTGTGGTCTTGTAATGACACTCGATTTGCAATGTTAGAACTATAGCCATCTGGTAATCTCAAATTTGCCAATCTTTCACAAAATATATGCTTCTCTTTCTTTGAAAGTACGTACGGAGGTATAGTACCTTTAGAACTATTAATCTTATCATCTTTGAGATGCAATTTTTTTTCTGATGCCCATCACCTTCAAATCTTTTCGAGAATTCAAATTATCTTTCGTCTTCCCCTTTATATTCAATAGAGTACCAATAATACTCTCACAAATATTCTTTTCAATGTGCATCACATCCAAATTGTGTCGTAATAGTAAAATCTGCATTATGAAAAGAATATATATTAAATTTAACAACTAATACTATGATGTTTGTCAAAGTTAAATATAAATAAAGGAAACAAAAATACCTCCCAATATGGTAACTCAAAGAAAATAGATTTTTTTCCACCGCTTTGTAAGTTGTGTAGGATCATCACCATCAATATAATCGATATCTTTATTTCTCTTCCTTCTGTTTTCATGTTGTTGGTTCTTTGACTTTCTCCAAACATTTACAATATTGTTGACTACTTGAAGAACCTCTGAACCGGTTAATTTTTTAGGCCTCAATTGATGTTCTTCGGTTCCATCAAACCATGAAGCTTTCAACCGCAACGGATGATCAGGTCGAAAAAAAATTCTATGGCACATATAAGCAATTTTTTTTCCATTTTGCAGCCATTTTGAGCATGTCTGAACACCACACACAGGACATGCCTTCTTACCCTTTGTAGAATATCCTGATAAGTTTTCATATGCTGGAAAATCATTTATCGTCCACATCAAGATAGCTCTCAAATTAAATGTGGTCTTAGTGAATGCATCATATACACTAACTCCATTGACAAATAACTCTTTTAAATCTTCTATAAGTGGTTCCAAATATACATCTATATCATTTCCTGGTTGCTTCGGACCGGGGATAAGTAATGACAACATTAAATTTTCTTTAGACATGCATAAAGATGGAGGAAGATTGTAGTTAACCAAAATCACTGGCCAACAACTATATCTAGAACTAAGATCACCAAAGGGGTTAAATCCATCAGAAGAAAGACCAAGCCTGAGATTACGAGGATCCGATGCAAAAGTTGAAAATTTACTATCAATCTTCTTCCATGCAAACGAGTCAACTGGATGTCACATCATGCCGTCCTGACTTATGTTATTGTAATGCCATGTTAGTTGTTCTGCCTTTTCAGATGACTTAAACATTCTCCTAAATCGAGGTATGATTGGAAAGTACCTCAAGACCTTTGTTGGAATTCCTTTATGAACCTTTTTAGTACGCTTATTAACCTTCCATCATGATTCACCACATTTTGGACACATCTCCGTATGTTCTAAATTTTTTCTAAATAAACAACAGTCATTCACACAAGCATGTATCTTCTCATACCCCAAATCAAATGCCTTAAGAAACTTTTCATAGAGTACAATGAATTTGAAAGTATGTTATCATTTGGTAGCAGATTTCGAATGATGTCAAGAAGTTCATCAAAACCAGTATCAGATAGGCTATACCTGGCTTTATACTTGTATAAGATAACCGTTGCAGACATCTTTGTGATAGTGCAACCCGAATATAAAGGAAGTTCTGTCTCCTCCACTAAATCTTTCAAATCAGGCTCCATTCTTTCATCTATAGGTTCCATAATATCATCATCCTCAAAAAGTGCATCTTTATACATGTTATAAGTCTCTGGAAACTCTAAATTCCCATCTTTTAATGTATTCAGCTTTTCTCCATGAAAGATCCATGTAGTGTAACGAGGATGCATACCATTTGTGATCAAGTGATCATATATAGTATCAAAATTATGGAATTGTAGGTTCATACAACGGCTGCAAGGGCATTGAGTCTTTCGTAGATCCACCTTACTTGCTTGAACCATATCCACAAATCTTCTTGCACCATCACGATAGGCTTTACAAGTTCTAAAGATTAAAAAAACAAATATGAGAAGCAGAAGGAAAAAAATCAATATGTTTTTACAAAAGAAGGCACACTATATATATTCATATGATTATATAGTCTAGAGTTTTAAAAATAACCTTGAAAGGTGTATCCAACTTTTATCCATGATGTCTCTATTTTCCTTGGGGGTCCTCTTTAACTTTAATCTAGAAACTCTACAAATATATTTTTCAAAATAATAAAAAGTGATGATGATAATAATAATAATAATATATATATATTTTCTACAACAAAAATTTGGATATGAAGGATATAGAGAACTAAATCATACTTACAAAGTAGTAAAAGATATTCGCTACTTTTCCAAAATTCACTTGATCAACTACTTGAAGTCTTCAACATAGTCACTGTAACAACAACAGAAAGAAGAACGAAATACATTTCAATAGGAATCCATTTACAATCTGTAAACACCTAATCTATTAACAACACCATACAAAACAATAGAATTCAAATCGTTGGAAAGATGATCCTGGAGAAGAGTAATGATTATCACAAATTGTCCAACAGTACTTTAAGGCTCTACATAGATTAAAGACGTGAACTAGGGTTTGATGAATAAAGTGTCAGTCAATGTGAATAAGTTCATAAATTATTACTTTTCCATGTTGTAGACAACCCAACACGTGGAGTAAAGTATCGTTCTGTGCAAGTTATCCATGAACAAGATGAAGAAATGATTTGTTGACCCCTATTTTGAATGGAATCACACAAACTCATACAACACACCCTAATATGGACACCATAATGTGAGCTAAAGGTGCAAGATAAGTTCACAAATTGAATATACTGCCATCTAGTAGCCACACAAATTGAATATACTAAGTCCTTGGACACGAGTGTTTGGACTTAACGTCCAGGAACTAAATAAATTATCCTATATATTATGTGTGCTGATTGGACAAAAAAGCAATTAAAAGGGGAGGCATAATCTGACATCTAAGGTTCATTATACCCTAATCACTAATAGGCTTGGCTAAGCTACCAGAGGAATACAACAAGTATTGTTATCACATCATCTAACTTTCCATCTCAGGGAATTGAATTAATAAGTTACGACAGGAACTGGTAAGCATATACTATATTTAAAAGAAGCAAAGACCGACATCAGAAGTCCGAGGAAAAACAGAATCAACTCTAGCCAATCTGTCCCATTTATCATCGAATCATCACCACTGCAAAAAACTACAAGCCTTGATCATCGAATCATTACCACTGCAAAAAACTACAAGCCTTGATCATCGAATCATCACCACTGCAAAAAACTACAAGCCTTGCAATGCCCAGCAGCAAAAGGGGCAAATATGGAACTCCAAAACACTTTTAAGTCAGCAAGTTGTCTCCAACATATTGAAACAAGAGGAACGTGCCAAAGAGAAGCAACAAATCAGGTATCATACATCAACGATAGAGAAGCATAGTAGAGATCCATCAACTAGGCTGATGGAGATCACAAAATAAGTTCCTTATACCACAGCAAGTTACATTCCATATTGATTAGGTTATTATTATCAAGACAAGTCGGCAAAAAAATTAAAAACAGAAATGTCCCAGATTTTGCGATATAAGTTTGATAGTATATAATTAGTCTTGTTGTTTTCATTTCTTTCTATAAATGCAAATATCCCATCTTATATGGATTGTTACGTTAATATTTCTTGGTACTCACCTATCAGGAGCTCAGACCACCACTATAGAGGAAGGTAAATAGAAATAACCTAATGTTCCACTAGAAGTCCAGACGATATTACAAGGTATACAAATACTTCTTTAGCAATGTCACTTCCCGTTCCCAGAATACGTATTTTAAATCTATGTACTATTTAAGTGTATTTATTTAAATATTTATCATGTACTGCTCTGTATTTAAATTCCTTTAATTTCCTGTTAATTAATTTTCGGCAATTTTATTTCTGTATTTTACTCCCTGGTTTTATACTCCGCTTAAGCTTTGCTTTAAGATCGGCTTAGATTGGTTTATTTGTGTGGTTCATCATGAACCGAACCAAATCCCACCTACCACCACCCCTTCTATTTAAAGCCCATCCCCTTTTCTCTCTCTCCATTACTTCACCATAACTCTCCTTCTTCTTTCTCTTAAACTCTTCCACCAACCTAGGAGAGCTAGGCAAGTGCCAACTTGCTTCTTGATGGATCCCCATTTTTATTGTTCTATTATTTTCCTTATTTGATTCTAAGTTTCTTTAGTACTTGGCATTTTCAATTTCCATGGCTTATTTGTTGTAGATCTAAGTTTGATGCATTTTTGGATTTCTTAGGTTTTGATCTAGTAGACTTTGTTATCTTCAAGTTTTGATGGTTCCATGTTGTAGAGAATTTCATTCTACCCCATTTTGACCTATGGAAGTTCGGATTTGGGCTTAGAATGAAGGATTTATGGAGCTTGGAAGCAATGGCTTCCCATGGTTCTTCCTCTCGGACAATGGAGAAGAAGAACAGTTCTGGCCACGTAGCAACGCTTGACCGCATGAGTCTTCATGCAGCAAGTCACCCTGGCCGCAGGGGCATTTTGGCCGCATGGGCAGTCTGGCCGCATGGACCTGGACTTTTTAGCCGCATGCGTTCATTTGTTTGAGCCGCATGAGACTGTTCCAATCCCAGCCGCATGAGCGATGTTTGCCCCAGCGGCATAGACTTATTTTATTAGCCGCATAGGTGCACGTTACTCTGGCCGCATGAATTTAGTTTTTCTTAGCCGCATAAGCGCTTGACTTCTCTCGACCGCATAAACTCACGCAACCCTGAGCCGCATAAAGACTCTAACCCACCGAGCCGCATGGGCGCATGACAGTTCGAGGCGCATGGGCGCATGTCACTTTGAGCCGCATGGGCGCAAGTCATTTCGAGCCGCATGGGGATTGCTATTTCCCAGCCGCATAGAATTTCCCCTGGCCGCATGGTCTCATTTTAACCATAGCCGCATGAGACCCCCTTTAAGTTCTAGTCGCCTAAAGGCTTGCAGGTTTTGGCCGCATGAGACTACTCATTTCCGGCTGCATGGAATCATCCTTGTCCGGCCGCATGAGTTTAAATTTCCTTGGCCGCATGATTTCCTGGCCGCATAATTTCCTGGCCGCATGAACTCTGATTCTAAATGCTTTCTTGGCCGATTCTTGTTCCAAAATGGCATTGATTGACATTGATTGACATCTATTAACATTAATTGATTGCCGTAGTATTTATTAACAGTAATTATTGTTTGAACATTAAAATAACATTATTGGTTATCTCGATTAATAATTGATCATGCGTTCCTAGTTGGAACTAAGAGGCTGGCTAGTCGTCTTATTGAAATGAATGAATGAGACACGTTCATATTAAGTATGAACTATTATAATCGATTGGCCGATCCCGAATATTGACATACAGGCACACATGCAGGCTTCAATTTATTTATTTATTTATTTTCTACAAAAAAAGCATGTGTACTTTATGGTCAATGCATGATTATTCCGTGGTTAGTTTGGATTATTGTATTTATGTAAGACCTACAACCTAACCGCACGGGCATCGTTGTAGAGTTGTGCATATCGTACCCCGTACGAAAGTACTCATTCTGAATGACCATGATCCACGGCATGGGATTTCACTCAACGTAGAGACTATTAAGTTAAATAAAAATAATGATTGCATGGAGAGAATGGATTCCCGAGTTCTTACATGGTAGCCCTCTTGGGACTAGTAGTGCCCGACAGGCCGGTTGGTCCCCACAGATACTGCAAATCTGTCATACGGACAGGGAGCGGTATCTGGTTATATTATCTATTGTATATTGTATATTGATGACGGGCGTCCTGTTGGAACTCGTCTAATTCATGATTGGCGCAATTGATTGTCTGGGTAAACTAGCCTTGCTTGTACATAGTAAGAACTGAGGAATCCTTTATTGCATATATCCAGGATAACTTGGAAATCACAGTAGCAAGCCGTAGTAATTGAATGGCCGTTTAAATTGATTTGTCTGTGTACTGTATCTACTCTGTTACCTAACTGAGATGATCAGAATGTCAGGACATGACGGTCCAACTTCTGTCCTTGTTTGGTTGGGAGGTTGGTTCGAAGTGTCGTGATGTTATGTGAATCCCAGTGTCACGACCCGCACCCTGATTAGGGGCACGAGAACGTGGGTACGTCCAGCCTACGCCGCAGTGTCGGCAGTAGAACGCTGTATAGGTCATCTATAACATCTAACATCTGATAATAAGATATATAAACCTGTCATCTCCGCACGGAGGTATAACATAACATCTCAACTCTATATCTCAAACACAAGTCTAGGAAAGATAGAACATGATATGGAATCAGATGAAAGGAGGAAACTGAATATAAACAGAGTTGTCACACCACACAAAGTAGATGTCCAACACAAATAAGTACAAGACCTGAAATGTAACTAAGTCACAACTAACAATCGAAACAATCCGATACAAAATAAAAACTATAAACACTAGACTAGACTAGGCACCCTCTACTGAGCTAGATGCTCCTCAGGCTCCTGAAGGTCACCCTCATGTGTCCCATAGAAGGTAGGACAGTCACCATCATCATCTGTAATATTTTTAACAGGTCCAGTCAGGACAGGAACGAACACAATACATCTCATGCAGTTCATATCATGTTGGGAAATGTAAAGCATGCATAGAGTAAGATACATGGACTGTAAAGAATATATATAAAAACGAGAGAGATTTGATAACTGGAAATATCTATATATATATAAGTAAGAACTGTAGGTAACCTGTGATTTAGAGCATGATATGGTTATATAAACGGGTTAGGACATATACAAGATTTCACAAGATTGTACAAGATGGAATTTTGATCACATAACCATTTCCTACTCACCCTCCCCAATCAATACACAAGAATCCAGTCAAGTTACGTTACCTTGCACAAGAGATTTTTATCATGTTTGCTCACGTGATCATGAGAGTACAAGATTGCACAAGAGTATACATGAAAGCGGTGTACATGAAATATAAGATGTTCGTGAAAAGCGCATGACAACTGTATTTGATGCACCCCGAGGGGGATAACATCGCATGACAAGATCCATATAGTACCAATCCGCGATAATAACGTGACAGCATCATGTAAGTAATCTAGAGCAAGAATATAAATCCTAACATGTATGAAATGATCAGAGAATGTACTCGCCTGTCACCCTGTATGACTGATATGAATAGATGTCCGAACTGGTGTCACAAAGTCCTATTTAGAGTAAAACAGGTCACAATATATCCACAATGGTAAAAATAGAGTATACAATGCATATTACATGATTCTAGATCAATCTGGTCAAAAGTCAACTTTTGGTCAACTCTGATCAACTTTAAAAGTCAAACTAGGTCAAACAAGTCAAGGTTAGTCAAATCTAGGTTAAAGTCAACTTTTGGTCAACATTTTAGTCAAACTAGTCAATTACTAGTCAATATGGTCAAGCTAGGTCAATCTAGACTATCTAAGGTAATACACCACATGGTTAAGGTATAACCAATACCTATACAAGTATACCACATATAAATACATACATATATATATATATATATATATATATATATATATATATATATATATATATATATATATATATATATATATATAATACCAACCTTAATCCTATATTCAAGCTAATCCCATATTCCAATCTCAAGTCATGACTCAACTCTAAGTATCTCACTTAACCCCATACATATCTTAATTGACATGTAACTATCCATATAACCCAAGTCACACAAATACCCTTATATACTTAGGGCACTCACATATAGGTCAAACCTAACCAATTAGTTAATAATCTAGGGTTTAGTCAAACCTTAGTCATTAAGTCCTTCTAAGTCCTTCTAGGTTAATTAGGTCAAGGTCTGACCTATAGTTGACTTTGGTCAACTACCTAAGTCAAGGGCCAATGGTCAAATTAGGGCTAGCCCCTAAGTTACCATAGGCTAGTGACTAGGGCCATAGGCTAATATATCTAGGGCAATCGTAGCTACATATAGGTATTTATTCATCACCCATATATATATATATATATATATATATATATATATATATATATATATATATATATATATATATATATATTTTATATATATATATATATATATATATATATATATATATATATATATATATATATATATATACATAACATATATATATATACCATATATATAACCATACATACCCAAATATATATGATACTATATATATACTCACTATATACACTCACTATATCTAACATTTATATATATAAATATATATGTATATATACCCCACACATATATATATATGTAAAGAGAGAGAGAGAGAGATGTGAGTGAGTGAGAGAGAGAGAGAGAGTGAACAAGAGAGAGAGATAGATGTGGGTGTGTGTGTGTCACTGTGTACACAGAACAGGGGGGGGGGGGTTGTTCAGATTTCTGGAAACCAGAAATCAACTCACACACACACACACACAAATATAACATATATATATATATATATATATATATATATATATATATATATATATATATATATATATATATATATATATATATATTTTTTTTTTTTATAACATATATATATATATATATTTTTTTATAACATATATATTTTTTATAACATATATATATATATATATATATATATATATATATATATATATATATATATATATTATATATATATATATATATATATATATATATATATATATATATATATATATATATGTATATACACTACACACACACCTATATACATGTGTAAATACACACACACATACACAAATATATACACTAGGTATATACACAAAATTACATGTATATACATCAACAAATTACCTAATAAATCAGTTTGAAAATCGTTTTAAATCTCAGAAAAAATACCAAATTTACCCAGGAAATTACTGTTCATAACTGAACATAGGGGTAAACCCAATTCAAACCCAAAACCGAGCTAAGGCTCAAAACCAACGGTTGGTAATTGTTGTCCCAAGTGTCCTTGAGTGTCTAGGGTCCCTGCGTTTCCACCACGACACGACACGATGTGTCAAACAGCCAGAACCCCGAATTGGGTAAACTGACACAGAAAATCAGTGCACCACATCGTGCACGCGTGCACCTAGCTCTAGGACACGACACGCGTGTCTAGGAGTCTCGTGCTCGTGTCCCTAGGTTCGCCTAGGGTTGATCTAGGGTTAGGATAGCCTGTCTCGTGTCCACGTGTCACCAGGACACGACAAGAGACGCGTATCAGTCGAGAAAACTCGACTGATACACACTGTGAAGCGCAGTGTGGTGCGGTGGGTTCGACGCCTCGTGGACACGACACACACCACGTGGGGCCACGTGGTCGTGTCTACGTGTAGCCCACATGTTGGGCTACACACTCGTACAAACACGAGGTGTCCAAGTGTCGTGTCCGCGCGACACGACGCGCACGAAGTCGGCTCTGTGCGTGTGTGCACTGTCAGTGCATGACCAGTGCACGTGTCCTCGTGTCCTCAATACGACACGAGGTGTCGTGAAATTTTGGGAAAGTATGCGCAGACACTGCCCCCGTGTCCACATAAATTTTCACGTATCCAAGTGATGTGTGCAGTGTGTACGAGATACGTGTGAGCAGGACACAGTGTGTGTGCTGTGCGCAGCATGTCCGTGTCGATTTTCGATACGAGAATGACACAGTGTCGTGCTCAGTCAAGTGTAGATGTAAACAACAAGTCTAGGGCTACGTGAATATGTAATTAGTTCTATATTTTAACAAAATCAAAACCTTTGGGGCATTTCATCAAACATGGTTTTTCTTCCTAGGATACGTGTCCGATACGGATACCAAACCAACCCTAGATTTCACCAAACTTGTCCCACAGCTAGGGTATACCTATATGCATGAATTTATGAAGAAAAAACAGAATGTTAACTAAGTTTATGGGTATTTACCAATTGAGTGAAAACTCAAGTTTTTCAAGAAAAGGAGGGGGTGTGTCCTATCCACTTGCTGGTGTCCAAGTCCTTGTGTCCAGCTTGCTAGCCTCCCTTAGCATCCTATAGGTTGTAGGAACCCAATGCAAAAGACTAGGAGTGATTTGGTTCAAATTTGAGGAAGTTATGAAGGTTTGATAAAAAAGGAATTTTCTAGGTTTTAAATTCATGTAAATTGATCATGAATGAATGTGATGGGGTTATATAGGAAGGGGGTGACCTTCCTTGACCAGCCATAGGGTGTGGGGAGGGGTGTCCATGAAGACTTTTGTGTCTTCCTTCATGGTGAAGGCAAGGACTTCTAGGTAAAGCAATGATATTTTGAGGGTTTTAAGAAAAATATCACATATGTAAATATCTAGATATTTTCCTACCTTGACTAATATGCAATATCCATCCTCTAGTCTCTAGGTTAGTGGCTAACCTCCAGATTAGGGTAAACTAGGTTAGGGACCCTCATGACAATAATTAAATAATAATAATTCACATAAATCCAATAATTTTAAATAATTCCTAGTAAATTACCAAAATACCCCTTAGGCTAAAAAGCCCTAACTTGATGTTCTAAACCTATGACTAGGCTCATAAGATCATGGTTAGTCCTAGGTTAAGTAATCTCCAAGGTTGCACTAGCAAAACATCAAAATCATAAGTCGTAGTTTTAAATAGTTTTTAAAATAACTAAAAATCATAATATGGTTTAAATATCATTATTAAATAATTATAATTACAAAATTTTAAAATTACCCTTATTTTAGAAACTGGGTGCTACAAGTCTACCCTCCTTAGAAAAATTTTGTCCTCGAAATTAAAATGGTCATACTCCTTCTAGGTCAAGCACCCCAACAATCACAGTCTCAAACACACAGTCCGATAATCATATGCGTCTGTCCAAAATCATGATACTCGGAATCTTCGTCATGCTAGTGAGCAAGGCTACGATATTCACAGAGTCCTCGACTAAGGTACATACCTCTAGAATCATGGTATTTAAAATTTTTGTATTGTCGCATGCTTGGCCGCGAAAACCTTAAATTTCCACACCCGAGAAATACGTCCAAAATCTGACTATATGTCCTCACTATGCCAGCTAACATAACTATAGAAGACTCTAAATCCCATAATCGAGACGACCTAGCCCATACGACTTATCTCAGAAGAAAATAATTCACAATAAAATATCCGAACAAAATTTATCAACTACAAGGAACAGATGGAATCAAATTTCAAGACAGTTATAAGGAGGCAAATGCGGAAATAGAATCAAAAAGGTTGGAACCTGCAATCAGCTCTCCCTCTGCCTGTGCATCATCGACTGCCATGGCGAAAGCTCGCCCCGGCTGGCCTCCCTTGGCCTGCTGCTGATGCTGGACAAACCTCTGCTGCTGAGTCTGCAACGGTGGTCCCGTCTGCTGTCCTGTCGGAGCCCTAGCTCCTGCTGCTGCCTGAGCCAATCGTGCCAAGTTCTTGGGGCACTCCCTCAACTGATGCTCTGCTGAACCACAAAGTAAACACAGGCCTTGCCTCTTCCTGCAGTCGTCCCATCCGTGACCTTGCTTCTTACAGAAGTTACATATAGGGTGCTGTTGCTGCCTGGGTGCCTGCTGGTGAAGTATATGTCCCTGGCCCTGAAACGGCTGCTGAACTGGCCTTTGCTGTATGTGAGGGCGCTTGGCTGGCCCTGCACTAGAACTAGCCCCTAAGGTATCACTGCCCCTCTTCGGCTTGAGGCCGAAGTCCTCCTCTGCAATCTGTGTGTCCATCAATATCTGATCGAACGTCGCGTCACGGCGTCCCGAGGTGCGGGTGCGCACTACATGAATAAGTCCCCTACGGAACTTACGAGCCTTCTGCCCCTCATCCGGGATCATATCGGGAGCGAACCTGCTAAGGCGGAAGAACTCTGCTGCATACTCGTCAATACTAGAGGAATGATCGCAGGAGGACTCGAGTGGGTTCCTTACTTCCCCACTCATTTTGTTATTTACTTTATACTTTGCCGTTTGGCACCGACATATTAATCGGATTGTCTTGTACTTACTTTTATATAATTGTAACTAAGTCAGACTGCAGCTGATAATAATTGTGTATACTTTTGCTACATCAATCTGGCTATATTTTGTAAAGCTAGATATCAAGAACATTTTGACAGAGCGTTTGGGACGCCTTACTGGTTTATCTTACATGTTCTCTATTTCTGTTCCTTGTTAGAATGATTGAGACAATAGATGTAAAGTGACCATAGTGAGATTTTCATGTAGTATGTACTCCCTCGTCTGGTTAGACAGCATTGATCGTATTATACGGTATTTATCTACCCGTAATACGTAGTTGGCTGAGTCACTCCTCCGCTCTCCAGTATTCTGGTTCTGGGGCATGACAAGGTTTTAGTGGTGGCCCATGCAGGTCGAATTTCAGACTTGTGGGGTGTTTTGATTTATAGGATGTCTCAATCACACATGTTCCCCCTTAATCTCATGATTCGTTATTTTCAACTCTAGCTTGACATTCCAGTATCCTTTGACTTCATTGATCTTTCCTGTCCGGTCGTTTGATTGTTCTCTTATCCCTTTTTAGGGGCACTTCGTCCGCATCTGTTAGAGCTGGACAACATCAACAAGGGCAACATGGACAACCTGACCAGGTTGGTCAGCAACAAGGGCCAATACTACCCCAAGAGGCTATTCAAGAAGAAGTGATAGTGGAAACAGCAGCTGGATCGCAGTATCCGGATGTTCCACCACCACCAACAGTTCCACCTACCCCTGTGGAAGTAGACACACCAGCCCTTCTGGAGATCATGAGAGGGATGATGGCTACTCAACAACATCAGATGTTAGCCCAGCAGCGCATGCACGCTCAGTTACAAGAGCAGAACGTACTACTCAACCAAGGATTGCAGACGGTATTGGAAAGAGGGGCAAGGCCAGATTCAGGAGCATCAGCCAGGTTTTGTAAGTACAACCCCCATCATTTCGAAGGCACGGAGGATGCCATCTCAGCAGATGCATGGCTTAAGGATATTGAGGCTATTTTGACAGCAGCTAAGGTGCCGGTAGAAGAACGTGTGGATCTAGTAAAGTTATTACTTCAGGATCTCGCACGTGATTGGTGGGAATCAGGGGAAGTGGGCATCGGACGTCCTGTGGCTTGGAATAACTTTACAGTAAGATTCAAGACTAAGTACTATGGAGTTGTGGCGCAGTTTGAGCTACAACAGAAGTTTATCAACCTCAGACAGGCTGGCAAGACGGTAGATGCTTACGCAGCGGAGTTCTGCAGATTGAGTAGGTTCGCCCCAGAGATGGTAGCAACAGAGAGCCAGAGGGCTATGAGGTTCCAGCAAGGGTTTCATCTTGAGCTCTTGCAATTGATAGAGGGGCACAATTACCAGACTTTTGATAAAGTATTGACGGCAACCCGAAGGCATGAGATCACCATTCAGAGGCTTGTGGCAAGGACTGGAGGTCAGAAGAGATCTCACAATCAGATTGAAAGAGGAGAGGGAGCAGCTCCCCGAACAACAGTACCATCTCTTGGCATTCGCATTCACGATGTGGCAATGCGAGGGCCCGCACCACCACCCAGGCAACAACAACAGCAACAGAAGAAGAATCAGCAACCCCCAGCGGGCTGCACTTATTGTGGTAAGATGGGGCACACTAGAGATGTGTGTCGGATATTGAACGGGCAGTGTTTAATATGTGGAAATGCAGATCATCGGGTTACCACTTGTCCCATGAATTCGAGGTCAGGAGGACCAGTGCAGCAGTTTTCTGCTCTGCCAGCACCAGGGGCAGGACAGTATCGAAGACCCGCAGTGGCAGTGAGACCATTGGCCCAGCGTCCGTTAATGCCACAGGCTCAGATGTTTCGGCAGTTGGGACCGCCGATGCAACAACACCAGCATAGACCACCCCAGCATCATCAAGGAAGAGGCCAGCAGCAACACCAGGCTAGGCCGCAACATGGGAATCAACAAGGAGGTCGAGGGCAGGCATTCACCCTGTCATTGGAAGAGGCATTTGCATCAGGAGATGTTGTGGCAGGTAACATTCTCGTCGCCTCATATCCCGCAGTAGCATTATTTGATTCGGGAGCATCCCATTCATTTATATCTGCACAATTTGCGATACGGCTAGGAATGGAGTTCGAGACATTGCCAGGGAGGTTAAACATACTCACTGGTAATAGGCTCGTTGGAGTTAGTAGAGTCATTCTAGCATGTAGTGTTGTAGTTTGTGGGCATTCCTTACCCCCCCGGTTGATAGAATTTCCTGTTAGAAATTTCGACGTTATCTTAGGCATGGACTGGCTGAAAGACAGTCATGCGACAATAGATTGTCGTAGAGGGAGTGTATCTTTTGATATTCCAGGCATGAAGCGATTCACCTTAGTCAGATAAGAGGCAACTCAGCAAGAGCAGGGAGTAGTAACAGCAATGGAAGAAGTTCAAGTTCCGAAGGTAGTTGATGAATTTCTAGATGTATTTTCCGAAGAACTTCCAGGGCTACCACCAGTTAGAGATATTGAGTTCAGCATAGAATTGGCACCTGGAACTAAACCGATATCGGATCGAGTTTACAGAATGGCGGATTCAGAGCAGGCCAAGGTATACCAGCACATAGAGGAACTGAAGGAGAAGAAGTTCATCCAAGCTAGCATATCACCATGGGCAGCACCCGTGGTACTTGTAGAAAAGAAGGATGGGTCATCCCGATTGTGCATTGACTACAGGAAGCTTAACGCGGCAACAGTAAAGAACAAGTACCCATTACCCAGGATCGACGACTTATTTGATCAGTTGAGCAGAGCTAGAGTTTTCTCCAAGATAGATCTTCGTTCAGGGTATCATCAAGTGAGGGTTCGAAAGGAGGACATCCCCAAGACAGCATTCAGGTCAAAGTATGGGCATTATGAATTCTTGGTAATACCGTTTGGTTTGACCAATGCTCCAGCAATATTCATGGATTTGATGAACCGTATCTTTATGCCGTACTTAGATCAGTTTGTCGTGGTGTTTCTCGACGACATTCTCGTATACTCTACTAGTGAAGAGGAGCATGAAGACCACCTCAGAAAAGTATTACAGGTTCTGAGAGAGAATCAGTTGTATGCCAAGCTCAGCAAGTGTGAGTTTTGGTCGGATCATATTTCGTTTTTGGGTCACATCATATCAGGAGCTGGAGTAGCAGTGGATCCCAAGAAGGTAGAAGCAGTAGAGAGTTGGCCAGTACCCAAGACCGTAGCAGATGTGTGGAGTTTCTTGGGATTGACAGGATATTACAGAAGGTTTGTGTCAGACTTTGCAAGGCTTTCAGCACCCATGACCCGCTTGACACGGAAGGATGTGCCATTCGTCTGGTCGGCAGAATGTCAGGCATCATTTGAGAATTTAAAGCAGAAGTTGATATCAGCACCTATTCTTACATTGCCAGTTGGACCCGGAGGTTTTACAGTGTATTGTGATGCGTCAGGTAAAGGACTTGGATGTGTCCTCATGCAGCATGGGAAGGTGATAGCGTACGCATCTAGGCAACTTCGAGACCACGAGAAGAATTACCCAACTCACGACTTGGAGTTGGCGGCAGTAGTATTTGCTCTGAAGCTATGGAGGCATTACTTGTATGGTGATCGAGTGGACATGTACACAGACCACAAAAGTCTGAAGTACATTTTTACTCAGAAGGAGCTGAACATGAGACAGAGAAGATGGTTAGAGCTGATCAAGGATTACGACGTGGAGCTTCAGTATCACCCAGGCAAGGCTAATGTGGTAGCAGACGCTCTCAGCAGGAGAGGCGGCGCATTTATGTTGACAACACAGAGGCATATTTTAGAAGACCTTCAGGAGATGGGCATCGAGGTTATACTTCCTAGTGATGTAGGAGTTCTAACAAGTTTACAAGTTCAATCCGACTTGGTAGAGAGGATCAATGCAGCTCAGGCACATGACCCAAGGATTCAGAAGCTTAGGGCAGAATGTGAGTCAGGACTCAGAAAGGAGATACAAATCCATGAGAATGGTACACTTAGGTTTGGATCGCGTCTATGTGTGCCTAGCGGAGATATCAGACATGAGGTTATGGCAGAAGCTCACAGCACTCAGTATTCCATACACCTTGGAGGGACCAAGATGTACCAAGATATCAAGCAGCACTTCTGGTGGAACGGGATGAAGAGGGAGATAGCTAGATTTTTTTTCGTTGCTTGGTATGTCAACAAGTGAAGGCAGAACAGCAGAGGCCAGCAGGGTTATTGCAACCGCTTCCTATCCCGGAATGGAAGTGGAAGCATATTATAATGGACTTTGTGACCGGTTTACCGAGATCACCAAGTGGTAAAGATGCTATTTGGGTGATAGTAGATCGGCTTACGAAGGTAGCACACTTTCTTTCTTTCAGAGTAGGATAATCTACAGAGAAGTTGGCGGCATTATACATGCAACAGATAGTCAGGCAGCATGAAGTCCCTGTCAGTATTGTGTCAGATAGGGATACCCATTTTATATCATATTTCTGGAAGAGTTTACATCATAGTCTGGGTACCAAGTTAAGATTTAGCACGGCTTACCATCCACAGACGGACGGGCAATCAGAAAGAACAATCCAGACTTTGGAAGACATGTTGCGAGCTTGTACTCTGGATTTTGGAGGGTCTTGGGAGAGCCACCTGCACTTAGTCGAGTTCTCATACAACAACAGTTATCAAGCTAGTATCCAGATGACGCCATTTGAAGCACTATATGGTAAGAAGTGTAGGTCGCCACTAGCATGGGATAATATCGGAGAGAGGAAGATGCTAGGCCCAAAAATGATTGTTTAGACAGTAGAAGTGGTTAAGGAAATTAGAGAGCGACTTCGAGTTGCGCAGGATCGGCATCGTCATTGGGCGGACCAGCATCGTAGGCCGCTAGAGTTTTCTGTTGGGGACCACGTGTTCCTGCGGATCTCACCTACTCGTGGGGTCATTCGATTTGGCGTTCGCAGGAAGTTGAGTCCGCGGTACGTGGGCCCATTTGTTATCCTTGGTAGGATAGGCGATGTTGCTTATCGTTTATCCCTTCCACCTTCGTTACGAGAGGTACATGACGTATTTCATGTATCCCAGTTATAAAGGTATGTATCGGACCCAAGCCATATCCTTGATCACTCTGAGCTGGTTGTTGGTACCAACTTGTCTTACGAGGAGCAGCCTGTGTCCATTTTGGACCGAAGAGAGAAGATACTCAAGAACCGAACAATTAGCCTTGTCCGGGTTGCTCGGGGTCATCACTCTTTAGGGGAGTCAACGTGGGAACGTGAGGATGATATCCGATCATGATATCCGCACCTATTTGACTCAAGGTATATTTCTTTCTGTATACCTTGATCGTCTTAAAACTCTTCATGCTTGTCATCTTATGAGTAGAATTGCTTGGTGTCGTCAATAGTTGAACATAGATATGTTACTTGCTATTGGCATTGTGAAATGATTGCTTACTCAATTGCTTATGCTTGGATTAGTTTAGCTCTGATGTTTCTATCCTGCTCGAATTTGAAATTTCGAGGACAGAATTTTTCTAAGGAGGGTAGAGATGTCACTTCCCGTTCCTAGAATACGTATTTTAAATCTATGTACTATTTAAGTGTATTTATTTAAATATTTATCATGTACTGCTCTGTATTTAAATTTCTTTAATTTCCTGTTAATTAATTTTCGGCAATTTTATTTCTATATTTTACTTCCTGTTTTTATACTCCGCTTAAGCTTTGCTTTAAGATCGGCTTAGATTGGTTTATTTGTGTGGTTCATCATGAACCGAACCAAACCCCCACCTACCACCACCCCTTCCATTTAAAGCCCATCCCCTTTTCTCTCTCTCCATTACTTCACCATAACTCTCCTTCTTCTTTCTCTTAAACTCTTCCACCAACCTAGGAGAGCTAGGCAAGTGCCAACTTGCTTCTTGATGGATCCCCATTTTTATTGTTCCATCATTTTCCTTATTTGATTCTAAGTCTCTTTAGTACTTGTCATTTTCAATTTCCATGGCTTATTTGTTGTAGATCTAAGTTTGATACATTTTCGGATTTCTTAGGTTTTGATCTAGTAGACTTTGTTATCTTCAAGTTTTGATGGTTCCATGTTGTAGAGAATTTCGTTCTACCCCATTTTGACCTATGGAAGTTCAGATTTGGGCTTAGAATGAAGGATTTATGGAGCTTGGAAGCAATGGCTTCCCATGGTTCTTCCTCTCGGACAATGGAGAAGAAGAACAGTTCTGGCCACGTAGCAACGCTTGACCGCATGAGTCTTCATACGACAAGTCACCCTGGCCGCAGGGGCATTTTGGCAGCATGGGCAGTCTGGCTGCATGGACCTGGACTTTCCAGCCGCATGCGTTCATTTGTTTGAGCCGCATGAGACTGTTCCAATCCCAGCCGCATGAGCGATGTTTGCCCCAGCGGCATAGACTTGTTTTATTAGCCGCATAGGCGCACGTTACTCTGGCCGCATGAATTTAGTTTTTCTTAGCCGCATAAGCGCTTGACTTCTCTCGACCGCATAAACTCACGCAACCCTGAGCCGCATAAAGACTCTAACCCTACCGAGCCGCATGGGCGCATGACAGTTCGAGCCGCATGGGCGCATGTCACTTCGAGCCGCTTGGGCGCATGTCATTTCGAGCCGCATGGGGATTGCTCTTCCCCAGCCGCATAGAATTTCCCCTGGCCGCATGGTCTCATTTTAACCATAGCCGCATGAGACCCCCTTTAAGTTCTAGTCACCTAAAGGCTTGCAGGTTTTGGCCGCATGGGACTACTCATTTTCGGTCGCATGGAATCATCCTTGTCCGGCCGCATGAGTTTAAATTTCCTTGGCCGCATGATTTTCTGGCCGCATGAACTCTGATTCTAAATGCTTTCTTGGCTGATTCTTGTTCTAAAATGGCATTGATTGACATTGATTGACATCTATTAACATTAATTGATTGCCTTGGCATTTATTAACAGTAATTATTGTTTGAACATTAAAAAAACATTATGGTTATCTCGATTAATAATTGATCATGCGTTCCTAGTTAGAACTAAGAGGCTGGCTAGTCGTCTTATTGAAATGAATGAATGAGACACGTTCATATTAAGTATGAACTATTATAATCGATTGGCCGATCCCGAATATTGACATACAGGCACACATGCAGGCTTCAATTTATTTATTTATTTATTTTCTACAAAAGAAGCATGTGTACTTTATGGTCAAGGCATGATTATTCCTTGGTTAGTTTGGATTGTTGTATTACGCTATGTAAGACCTACAACCTAACCGCATGGGCATCGTTGTAGAGTTGTGCATATCGTACCCCGTACGAAAGTACTCATTCTGAATGACCATGATCCACCGCATGGGATTTCACTCAACGTAGAGACTATTAAGTTAAATAAAAATAATGATTGCATGGAGAGAATGGATTCCCGAGTTCTTACATGGCAGCCCTCTTGGGACTAGTAGTGCCCGACAGGCCGGTTGGTCCCCACAGATACTGCAAATCTGTCACACGGGCAGGGAGCGGTATCTGGTTATATTATCTATTGTATATTGTATATTGATGATGGGCGTCCTGCTGGGACTCGTCTAATTCATGATTGACGCAATTGATTGACTGGGTAAACTAGCCTTGCTTGCACATAGTAAGAACTGAGGAATCCTTCATTGCATATATCCAGGATAACTTGGAAATCACAGTAGCAAGCCGTAGTAATTGAATGGCCGTTTAAATTGATTTGTCTGTGTACTGTATCTACTCTGTTACCTAACTGAGATGATCAGAATGTCAGGACATGACGGGCCAACTTCTGTCCTTGTTTGGTTGGGAGGTTGGTTCAAAGTGTCGTGATGTTATGTGAATCCAAGTGGCAAGCAGAGATCTATTATTATATCCTCTTATTTACTGGTTTCATCCTTCATATCGTGCTTCCTTGCGGTACTTGCTATTAGAGGTCTAACCTCTCTGGTTTTGCATGGCCAGATTTAGAGCCGGTCCTCGAGGATCCAGCTTACTTTCACCTCCAAGATGGTCAATACTAGAGGAATGATCGCAGGAGGACTCGAGTGGGTTCCTTACTTTCCCACTCGTTTTGTTATTTACTTTATACTTTGCCGTTTGGCACCGACATGTTAGTCGGATTGTCTTGTACTTACTTTTACATAATTGTAACTAAGTCAGGCTGCAGCTGATAACAATTGTGTATACTTTTGCTACATCAATCTGGCTATATTTTGTAAAGCCAGATATCAAGAACATTTTGACAGAGCGTTTGGGATGCCTTACTGCTTTATCTTACATGTTCTCTATTTCTGTTCCTCGTTAGAATGATTAAGACAATAGATGTGAAGTGACCATAGTGAGACTTTCATGTAGTATGCACCCCCTCGTCTGGTTAGACAGCATTGATCGTATTATACGGTATTCATCTACCCGTAATACGTAGCTGGCTGAGTCACTCCCCCGCTCTCCAGTATTCTGGTTCTGGGGCGTAACAAGCAAGCTGATCTCTTCCGCCATCTCAATTCTGCCGCAATTCAATTACTCTTTTTCAACACGAAGAATCATCATACTAGGATTCAATGCTTCAGAAATGGGGAGGAAGCAAAAAAAAAAAAATTAAAAAAAACCTCAAATTCCCTTTTTGGTTGTTAGAATTGGGGAAAAAAAAACTTCCCCTACTTCAAGGATAACCAAAAAGGTTAAGTAACCCAATGGTTTAGGGCCTTCTGTAGGGAAAGGAAGGATCAGCTAGAAACAGACAGATACACCCCCGAAATTGCTGAAACTGATAACTCATGGGTCCGAAACCGAACTTCAACACAAGCTAATTGAATGATGTCAATGATAGACAGCGAATGGGCAACTACTGATTTTAAAAAAACACTTAACTGATTGACGGGTCCAAAATCAAGGTACAATAACTCGGTTTCGATATCAGTTTTGGACCCTCCCTGTGACCAACAATTTCAACAGTTTCAGGGGGATTTGGTGGTCTTGAACCCGTCATTTTTTTCGTACTTTCATACCCCTCCAATTTCCATCCAAAATGGCAGAAAAGTATTGGTTTCGGCTGATGCTCAAAATCTCGTCCAAAACGCACAGAAAGTAAATCAAATTTATTTCTTTTTTTTGTGCAAGAGTCATTGTTGTGTCCTGGAATCAAACTGAAAAGTGAGTGCGACTAATATTTCTTTACTACCAATACTGCAAGCCTTAGCCATCTGAAAGTCCCAATTTTTTTTACTATAACACGACAAGGACAGGAGTAACTTCTCCCGGAAGCAGGAATTGAAGAACGCCAGAACGAAAGCTACAACTTTGAACCCAGTAAAAAGATCAATTTACTCTTAATGTTCCAGAAATTGGGGTCGTTAATGAGATCGGGTGCAGAAGGAATTTGAATAAAACTATCCTTTTAAACATCATATTAAAAACTAAAATGAAGAATAAATAATTCAAGATCTGAAGAACGAAGATGAAATTGGATTATGAAAACAAATCTGAACCTGGAGAAGAATGAAAATCTACCGATCCGATCCCCTTCTGCTTGATCTCCCCCTTCTGGCAGAAGAAAAACTTGGGGCAAAATTTGTTAGAAGGAAAGTAAGGGGGAAGTTCCTTAGGGAATAAAATTTATGAGGGGGAAAGAAAAATTTGGGGGAAAGAAAAAGTTGTGGGAAACTTTGACAGTAGGGAAATTTCGGTGGGAGAATAAAAGCTGAAGGGAGGATAGTTCCTTAGGAGGGAAATTTCTTGGGAGGAAAATTTTGACATAGGAAAATTTCGGTGGGAGAATAAAAGCTGAAGGGGGGATAGTTCCATAGGGCAAAGTTTTAGAGGAGGAAAATTTCGGTCGGAAATAAAAGTAAGGGAGGGATAGTTCCTTAGGGCAAAATTTTAGATGAGGGAAGGTGATTTCTTTTCTTTGATGAGGAGTGTTTTATTAAATAATTTTTCAACCATAACAATCTTTAATCATCCGTAAATGAGTCATTATTTACAACACGCAAAAATGTATGCCGTAATTGCAGACTCATTTACAACGCACAAAAATGCATGCTGTAATTGCAGACTCATTTACAACGCGCACAGAATGCATGCCGTAATTGCAGACTCGTTTACAACATGCAAAAATGTATGCCGTAAATGAGTTATCAATTACGGCGTGCATGTCAAACACGCCGTAAAAAAGACAAAAAATACCTCTTTTATGGCACGCATATTTGCACGCTGTAAAAGAGTATCATTTACAACGCGCAGCAACTGCACGCCGTAAATTGCACGTCGTAAATACTATATTTTCTTGTAGTGGTGGGATGATCGAAAATATCAAACTCTATTTTTGAGTTTTGGTATTTTAGTCCCACATCGGATAGGAGAAGAGTTGAATTCTCACTCCACTCTATAAATAGAGCCCCTTGGCCTCATTTGAAAGATGCACGAAGAAGAGAGTTAAATGAGTTTGTAAAGTTCAGGAAGTCCGATAAACTCTTAAATATTAACTGACGAGCGTTCCAGAAGTTCTCTAGAACTTGCTGGTTCCTAGAAGCGGATCGTATAAAGGCGAATCTTGCTTTAAGCAACGGTGATCTGATCACCCCAGCAAAGCTGCCTCTCTCTTTCTTGTTTCCTTCTCTTCTTCTCTGATTCAATCAGAAACTCCTTGTATGTTTTCGTCGCAGCTGCTGCTAGCAATTCGAATTGTAACTTCTTTTTAGAAGCATTACATTCGTTTGCTACGGTAACGAAATCTTTTTAGATATTCGTTACACATAATCCTTCAAGGATCTCTGTAGTGCCTTCTTTTTAGAAGCATTACATTCGTTTGCTACGGTAACGAAATCTTTTTAGATATTCTTTACACAGAATCCTTCAAGGATCTCTGTAGTGCACCTTCTTTGAAGAGTTGCTTCGAAACATTGTTTTTACAATCGTTTCATTTCTCAGTTTTCTATCGAAAATTACGCCTCGAAAATAACAGTTGGAAACAACAAGTATCATAAGATTATCCCTAAATGTACCAAATATTTTCAAAATTTAAAGATAATTCCTTATTTTTTTTTTCTTTCCTATTATCTATATCAATAACTCGGCAGGACTGCAAAAACCACCAATGTTGATGATATACATTGAGAAACTTGGAAGATTCATGGAAAAGAAAAGGCTTATTTAAGCCTTTTTTTTGTTTCAAAAGGTAATTGAAAAGAGCTAGAAATTAAAATGCTAAAGAATGGTAAAATGCTTCTCCTGTATTATAGAAATCTGGAAATCAACATTTATATCCCTTCACATGTCTTTAGTTCTTTTTCTCAAACAGCAACTTGCATATATCTCAACCATGAAAAGGAACATACGTATGTCCTTGTCTCGTCGAACATGCATATGTAACAATACTAACACTCCAAAATACACAAAGACACCAAAATAAATGATGTCTGTGTCTGCGCATCTGGGGAGACTTGGTCGCATTTTGTGATGTACAATCCTACATTGTTTTGCCATTTAAAGTTTGTTTCTTTCACTTCATGATGAATCTAGGATTTATGAATAATGTTTCCCTGGCTATTTTGAATTCCGAAGTTGGCAATGGTATTTTCACCGGTTTTGGAGGGAGGGGGTGGGGTTGACCAGCCGTTTATAAAGTGTTTAAAAAAACTTGCTTGGTAAATTTTTTGAGTCACTGTCAAAAATCCTTCAAAACAAGTGTAGTATAGTTTTGGGCGTGTTTATAAAAATCTCAAATCGGAATGTTTTGACATTTTTTTTTCATTTATTATATTCTTATAAAAATACATAACTACAACTACTACTATTCTATCACATTTTTTTCTCACATCTCTGTTTATCTTGAGATCCCATCTGACAAATACTTCTTCTAAAATTTTAATTTTGCAGTCCATTTCATGTGGTAGTGAATGATTGTCATAAAAGTTTGCGGTCCATTGATGTGCTAGTTAATGTTTTGCTCTCAACGTTTATGATTTACTATTTGTCAAACCATTTTATACTTATAGTTATATGAGTGTATAAGCTATTGCTTTGTTTGGGAGGATAATGATATAATCCTTCCTCGGAAGGGCTTTTGTTTATATATGTGAACATAAAAAATTTTATTATTTTAAAAAACTTTCAGAACCGTTCGTTAATGAATTAAGTATGGATTAGTTTACATAAAATGGTCCAAAATTGGATCTTCATAATCGCTATAATCGATACTTTAAAACACAATTGCCAAACAGACCATAAGGTAGTTTCTCATCGCAACTAATAGAGTAGTTGTTTCTACTGTGTCACCTTATACGAGATTGTGACGATTGCTGGTGCAATTAGCTATGTTGCTTGAACTGTCCATTCTGATTCGGGAGGCTGTCAATTACTGCATATTTTCGTTTTAGAGATTCCAGCGTGTCGGTTAATTACTACAGGTTGGTCATAGGGAATCAATCATTGGCAATGACATGCTTGTTGACAAGTTACAAGAGCTGAGCTCACTTGATCTTGTCAATGTAAATGAGCATGGTTTGATTAGACCGCAACATGGCTGCAAATGGAGAAATTATCCAGTGGTCCGGCTCACCACGTGGTAGTGACAACAAGTTTTAACTTTTTATCAATAGTGTCATGACATATCACTTTTCTCCACTCTTTCAATGTCACTATCATCTCGTGTGTCATGACACTATTAGGTCAGACTCAGACCATCATTATTGGTCTTTCAATGTCAATATCACCTCGTGTGTCATGACAGTATTGGCTCAGACTCGGACTCTCATTCTTGGGCGTCAGTCGTGTTACTTGGATATTAGTGGACTTGGTCCTTAATAAGTGTTAGTGCCGGGGAACAATTTTTCGATGAAAAACTGAGAATATGAAATAATTATAAAAACAATGTTCCAACGCAACACTTCTAGGAAGGTTGCACAAGTATAACGAAGATCTAAAAAGATATCGTTATGATATTACGAGAATCTAAAAAGATTTCGTAATCACAGCAGCGAAGAAGATGACAGGCGAAAGATGGAAGATGGCCTGCTGGGGTGAATGATCACCGTTGCTCAAAGCTTTATTCGCCCTACACGAACAGCTTCCAGGAACCAGCAAGTTCGTCGGAGAACTTGGAAGACTCCTGCTCTTCTGACTCCTCGGATGGACACGAACTCCCGTGTAAAAGCAACGCTGGTGCGGCGCCTTTCCTCTCTCTCGAAGGCTGCTAGAATTTGTAAGCAAATTCCGATCAGAACTGTGTTAAAGAACATGTCTGAATTCTCTGTTTACTTATGCTAAAAAATACTTCGTAAACTTTCTGTGGTGGCTTCTCTTTCTATTCTGTCTATCAGCCTTGAGAGGGAGGATGCCTTATATAGGCCCTGCAACAACTGGTCGATTGCCACAAAGTTAGGGACGTGGTAATAACCACCCCGAACATGTAGCAACCGCCCAGAACATGCAAACGCACGTTCTGCTGCCAACTGCGCACACCCCGCGCTCCTTGCACTCTGTACGACAGAGCGCGCACTGAACTGCAAACACTGCACGTACTGCGCACACTGTGCACACTGCACACGCAGCGGAACCAGTGCAACCAGCACAACCCGAACAACCCGCGCAACCCAGCACAACCCTGCGCAACCCATCGCAACCAAGCGCAACCTGAGCGCAACCTGGACGCGCACCTGGGTAGCGCAACTGGGCTTGCGCAACTGGATATGCGCAACTGGGCTTGCGCAACATGGCAGCACAAGTGGCTCGCACAACGAGCGCAACTAAAGCGCACTATGCGCCTAACGACGATGCTGACGTGCTAAGTGCAAAGTGCGCCAACAAAACGCCACATTACGCCTCATGAGCCCATGAGTCCGAGTCCGAGTCCGAGTCGCTAAGCCCCTACGGGGATTAGCTCCCATGGAAATGAATTTCCCAAGAGCAAAAAGCATGAATGCTTTTATAGTTGATTTAGTCCGTTTCCCATTAGAAAAATAACCCCACATGGCACACCCATGTGCACCTCCACACCACATGTGCATCTCTAAAATAGGAAAGCTATTATATAGAGATACAACTCCTTTGGTCTAACCGATGTGGGACTAAAATTCACTTAAAAAAAGACCAAACTCCAACAATCCCTCACATATCTCTATATATATGGGTATAAGTATTTCCCACAGTAACTGTCCATCATGCATTAGGAGAGATGTCGCTTACGACTTGAATCTTCCCGTGTGGGTCAAACAACAGACTATAATACAAGAATGGACTAAGCCTTGAATTCTGCATCATAGCTGAAATTTTTTCCACTCGCATAATGTAGTTACGTGTGCTTTTGGCTACACATTAAAGGCCCTGTGCCAGCCTGATTTCAGTGTATAATTTTGGGCGTCTACAAGTTTACCCTCAAGAGATGGCCTGATATCTCTTTGTCCATACACTATAGGTGAGTTCATTATAAAGAGACATGGCATGAAGTGCTTTGCGCTTTCCTTGCGGTGCTACGCCGCTATGACATAGCTTAAAGCCGAGGCCTTACCCCGTATTGGGAACCTCATCGTAGTGTCATACTACTGTAGCATGAGGCAATCGCCTCTTTGTAGTGCCAAACTACCCAGCATGAAGCCTTAGGCTCCCTTACGGTATTACGCCGCAACGACATGGCTTCCAAGGTCGAGGCTTTATCCCTAACCGGGTACCTCATCGTGGTGTCGTGCCACTGTAACATGAGGAACTCCTCCTCTTTGTAGTGCTGACTACACCCCTTTTTATTTTTAACATACAGCATTAGGCTAACTGCCTATTTGCGGTGCTACGCCGCTGTGACTTGGCCTGCAAAGTCGAGGCTTTATCCTATTACTGGGCAGCATCCCACATATAGGAACCTCATTGTGGAGTCACCCCACTGTAGCATGGAGTTTCACTCCTTGTAGTGCTGCTCTACCGTGCTTCCTGTAAAGCACACCAGGCATTCACTCTGCCTGAGAACTCATTAAGGCAATTAAGCCAACCTTCCTACAGGAACCGTTTTCTGCAGAAAACAACAGTAGACAACAGTGGTTATAGGTCCGTAACCTCTCCATGCCCAATAGAACATGTACCCACCGTTCCTGATATTCTTCCGATTAGTGGTCCTCCCTTGAACCAAAAGCTAGATGTCTAGTAGATAAATCTTTGAACTAATAGCATAAAACTTTATGGTAGGAATACAATAATACAATATCAGAATGCCTTCAAGCCCATTTTACAAGCTATGTCATCGACCAGCTGGCGCTTGAGGTCCTTGGTGAACGGATCCGTCAGGTTCTCCTGACTCCGAACATCAATTACTGCAATAACACCTCTCTTGATAAGATCGTGTACTGCCCTATGCTTCAACCGCACAGTCCTCTTCTTCCCATTGAAGAGGTCATTTGATGCCACCGCCGTAGTCGCCTGGTTGTCGCAGTATATCGGTATCGCCGGTATTTGCGTCCCAACCATTGGAAGATCATACATGAGCTCCCGAAGCCATTCTGCTTCCTCGGCTGCGGTATCAAGTGCAAAGAACTCAGATTCCATGGATGACCGCGAGAGCATAGTCTGCTTCTTCGACTTTCACGATATAGCAGCTCCACCCATTGTGAAAATGAATCCACCCGTGGACCTCTCGCTCTCCACCTCTGAGCACCAGCTGGCATCACTAAAGCCTTCCACTACCGGTAAATCTCTACTGTAGTACAGTGCATATGTCTGAGTCTTCTTGAGATATCTCATAACCCGTTTTGCAGCTTTCCAGTATTCAGCACCTGGGTTGCTCGTGAAATGACTCAGCATTCCCACGACGAAAGCTATGTCAGGCCTTGTGGCAGTAGTAGCATACATCAAACTTCCGATTACGCTTGAATACTCCAGCTGCCTGACGCTTTCCCCTGAATTAGGCTTCAGCTTTAGATCATACCTGTATGGCGTATCGATCCCTGGAAGATCCCGATACCCATAACGAGTGATCATTTTCTTAATATAATGAGACTGTGACAACGCTAGTCCAGTGTCTGTCCGGATGATCTTGATCCCTAAGATCACATCAGCTTCCCCCAAGTCCTTCATACTGAACTTGCTTGAGATGAATTTCTTTGTCTCCGTGACACAGCTAATATCCGTACCCAGGATAAGCATGTTGTCCACATATAGACAAACGATCACACCTCTTCCATCAGCAAACTTCGTGTAAACACACTTGTCCGTATCGCTGACCATGTAGCCATTTGACCTTATAACTTTGTCAAATTTCTCATACCACATTTTGGGAGCTTATTTAAGACCGTACAAAGATTTTACCAACTTGCAGACTTTGTCTTCAAGACCCCTGATGACAAATACCTCTGGCTGTTGCATGTAAATCTCTTCGGTCAGCTCGCCATTTAGGAAAGCTGTATTCACATCCATCTGATGTATCACCATCTTATGTATTAATGCGAGAGCAATCAACATTCTGATGGTGGTCATCCGGGCTACTGGAGCATACGTGTCAAAATAGTCAATATCCTGCTTCTGAGAAAACCCCTTGGCTACCAACCTAGCCTTGAACTTGTCAATAGTTCCGTCTGTTTTCATCTTCTTCTTGAAGATCCATTTGCATCCGATGGGTTTCGCTCCTTCAGGAAGATCAACCAACACCCAAGTGTTATTTGAGGTGATAGAATCAATTTTATTGTCAATTGCCTCCTTCCAGAAAATTACGTCTCTGGTCTTCATCGCCTCATCATAGGTAAGCGGACCAGCTTCCACATAATAGGTGACAAAGTCACTTCCGAAGTCCTTCGGCCTCCTCACTCGCTTCGTTGACGGCTCAGCGAGATCTGGTTCAACCTTTGTTTCAACAACAACATCTTCTTGGACCACATCTTCATTGAAGACCTGCGCACCCTCATTGTTCTCCGGAACATCCGCAAGAACAATATTCTTGTGCCTTGCAAATTTGTCTTCAAAATATTCTGCGTCGCGAGATTCAATGATATGATTTGACTCAATATCAAGAAATCTTCGAGCATCACTCTTTTCGGCATACCCCAAGAAGATCGTCTTAGTAGTCCTTGTCCCAAGCTTCTGAATCTTCAGATTTGGAAGCTTGACATATGTCAGACACCCCCACACTCGAATGACATTCAAGTTAGGTCTGACCTTGAACCAAAGTTCATGAGGAGTAACATCTGAAGTTGCATGAGGCACTCTATTTAGAATAAAAGTGGCCGTCAATGCAGCTTCTCCCCAGTAGCACTTAGGAAGACCAGCAGTCAATACCATTGAGTTAATCATTTCTGTTAACGTTCTGTTCTTCCTCTCTGCTACTCCATTTGATTGAGGAAAGTACGGAGCCGTAGTCTCATTGACAATTCTATGTTCTTTGCAGAACGATGCGAATTCATGAGACATGTACTCCCTACCTCGATCACTTCTTATCCTTTTGAGTTGTTGTCCAGTCTGCCGCTCAGCTTCGGCTCTGAACTCCTTGAACTTCTCGAATGCTTCGTCTTTAGCCTTCAGCAAGTAGACGAACGCATACTTTGAGAAGTCATCGATGAAGGTTATGAAATACTTTATCCCGGCCTTTGTAGAGAACTGTTTGAAGTCACAGATATCGGAGTGTACCAACTCCAGAAGATCTGTACTTCGATTAACCCGAGGAAAGGGTTTCCTTGTGATCTTTGTTTGAGCACAAACTTCACATTTCTCAACCTTACCCCCACACTTGGAGATAAGTCCTAGACTAGACATTCTGTTTATTCGTTTACAATGAACATGTCCTAGCCTATTATGCCACAACTCAAGAGTATAAGCAGAATGAGTGACTTCATTAATCACATTAATTACATTGGACTGATTTACAAGCTGAATTTTGAACATTTCTTCGGTATAAAAAGCTTTTCCGAAATATGTTCCTTTGATAGACATCACCATCTGGCCAACATTGATGTCCATCCTGAGGCCTTTTTTGCAGCGTAGGCCTCCTGAGATCAGGTTCTTGGCGATAGCAGGTATGTGCTTCACGCTTTGAAGCATCAGAGACTTCCCCGAAGTCAGCTTCAACACCACCATCCCGATCCCGAGTACTTCAGCTTGTGCCTGGTTCGCCATCATAACCACTTCAGAAGTAGGTATATAGGTGGTGAACCACTCCTTACTGGAGCAGACATGGCAGGAGGCTCCAGTGTCTACCCACCAGTCAGAGTCAGTCCTTACCGCATCAACCTGTGCAATCATAGCAACAATGTCAGTGATCATAGATACCTTACTAGGCTCTCCTTGCTCTGATTGCTTGGTTTTTACTTTGCACTCATTCTTAAAGTGGCCCTTCTTGCCACACTTGAAGCAAGGCATTTAAGACTTTGGCTTTTTTTTCTTGATAGAAGTTCCCTTGACTTTTAGATTGTCAGGGTCCTTCTTCTTGCTGTGGGAAGCCGTCTGCTTTTCCCTTGGTTCCTTGGTATGAACCATATTGGCGTTAGCCAATTGCTTGGACAGTGCGTCCACCTTCAGTTGAGCCCGCATCTGGTCCTCAACATAGATTTCCTGTAAGAGATCTTCAAGGGTGATCTCCAGCTTCTTCCTTTGCATGTTTGCATAGAACTTGCTCCACCCAGCGGGGAGCTTTGAGACAATCCCTCCAACAACAAACTTGTCGGAGAGGGGCATTGCCTCGTCTTCCAACTTCTGTCGCAGTTTCAGGAACTCCTTCACCTGCGGCAGCATAGACTTTTCGTCCTCAAAGAACCATTTGTGATATTTTTCAACCACAAATATTTTACTGCGGTTCTTGTCTTCTTCGTAGAGTTTTTCTAGCGACTCCCATATGTCTCTAGCGATATTCTTCTTAGAATAGGATTCTGCAAGGGAATCCTCCATAGCATTCAGGATAAGCAGCCTGCAAATGCTATTTTCTCTTCTCCACTTGGCCTGAAGTTTAGTAGCCGCAGAGATTGCGGCAGCAGACCCAGTATCTGGAATGGTAGGTTCCTCTTCAAGAAGCACGTGATCCATGTCTCTGAGTTGAAGAGTGAGAAAAACCTTTCTCTTCCAGACTTGATAATGCTCTCCATCAAACTTTTCTAATTTGTAAAAGTCAGTATTGAGGAGTGAAGTATTAACGTTTTTCATCGTAGCAATAAAGTTTTGAGATTGTTAGTACCGGGGCACAATTTTTCGATGGAAAACTGAGAATATGAAACAATTGTAAAAACAATGTTCCAATGCAACACTTCTAGAAAGGTTGCGCAAGTATAACGAAGATCTAAAAAGATATCGTTATGATATTACGAGAATCTAAAAAGATTTCGTAATCACAGCAACGAAGAAGATGACAGGCGAAAGATGGAAGATGGCCTGCTGGGATGAATGATCACCGTTGCTCAAAGCTTTATTCGTCCTACACGATCAGCCTCCAGGAACCAGCAAGTTCGTCGGAGAACTTGGAAGACTCCTGCTCTTCTGACTCCTCGGATGGACACGAACTCCCGTGCAAAAGCAACGCTGGTGCGGCGCCTTTCCTCTCTCTCGAAGGTTGCTGGAATTCGCAAGCAAATTTCGATCAGAACTGTATTAAAGAACACGTCTGAATTCTCTGTTTACTTGTGCTAAAAAACACTTCGTAAACTTTCTGTGGTGGCTTCTCTTTCTATTCTTTCTATCAGCCTTGAGAGGGAGGATGCCTTATATAGGCCCTGCAGCAACTGGTCGGTTGCCACAAAGTTAGGGACGTGGTAATAACCACCCCGAACATGTAGCAACCGTCCAGAACATGCAAACGCACGTTCTGCTGCCAACTGCGCACACCCCGCGCTCCTTGCACTCTGCGCGACAGAGCGCGCACTGAACTGCGCACACTGCGCACGCAGCGGAACCAGCGCAACCAGCACAACCCAGCACAACCCTTCGCAACCAAGCGCAACCTGAGCGCAACCTGGGCGCGCACCTGGGTAGCGCAACTGGGCTTGTTCACGCAGCTGAACCAGCGCAACCAGCACAACCCGAGCAACCCAGCACAACCCGAGCAACCCAGCACAACCTGAGCGCAACTTCTTGCACTCTGCGCGACAGAGCGCGCACTGAACTGCGCACACTGCGCACGCAGCGGAACCAGCGCAACCAGCACAACCCGAACAACCCAGCACAACCCAGCACAACCCTTCGCAACCAAGCGCAACCTGAGCGCAACCTGGGCGCGCACCTGGGTAGCGCAACTGGGCTTGCGCACGCAGCTGAACCAGCGCAACCAGCACAACCCGAGCAACCCAGCACAACCTGAGCGCGTTGCGCGCCAACAAAATGCCACATTACGCCTCATGAGCCCATGAGTCCGAGTCCGAGTCGCTAAGCCCCTACGGGGCTTAGCTCCCATGGAAATGAATTTTCCAAGAGCAAAAAGCATGAATGCTTTTATAGTTGATTTAGTCCTTTTCCCATTAGAAAAATAACCCCACATGGCACACCCATGTGCACCTCCACACCACATGTGCATATCTAAAATAGGAAAGCTATTATATAGAGATATAACTCCTTTGGTCTAGCCGATGTGGGACTAAAATTCACTTAGAAAAAGACCAAACTCCAACAATAAGTTGGCCTTGAACACAGGAAGCTCGACTTGTGAGCTTGTGAACGATTCTTGGTCCATTAAGTCTCGCTCGGTTCATACCGGTTCAATATGGTTATGAATTGGATTATATATTGAATAAATTTGGATATTGGACTTCGGTTCTTAAAACTTGACTTTGCTAGGTTTAGGATCTTACGACATGCTTTTGCTTGTTCTATATAGAGAGATTTTGATATCGAGTTTAGATGCTACAGAAAAACTCTTAGTCTAATTCTCAACATCCCATTCTTCTCTCTACTACTTCTATGTATTATCATTGTGCTCTCTTGGATCTTGGAATAAATATTAATAAATAAAGTTTTTTTTTTAGGATTCTCCTTCACTAATGATGATCCTTCACATTATCCTTATCTTCTTCCTTCCTTTTTTTTTTTTTTTTCATTGTATACTTATTTTTATACAGCTCAACTAGCATGCTCTTGGTGTTTTTTCATCGTATACTTGTGACAAAACTAGTTTGCTATTGGTAATACAATAATATATCGTACTGCTTTTTCATTATTATTAGAAAAAATATTGATTTGAAAGGTTGGAGGAAACCAAATAATCAAATAAAACATACTATAACTCCTATAATCCTGACAGACAGATGGAGGAAACTTCGCAGCGAGGTGCGTGAATAAGGACACGTGGTGGCCTCCCATTGGTCTGAATAAGGACACGTCATGGACACGTGGTGGCCTCCCATTGGTTTGAATAAGGACACGTCATGGCCTCCGTCAGGACTAGAACCCACCCAAAATCGAGCCCCTTTCTAACGTCAGGGTCCAGCCTGGACCAATGGAGAGCCGCCATGTGTACTCGATTCACGCGTGTGCGTTTCCATATCGATCTGTATAAGAGAGTTCTAAAACATATCAACAACAAACAAGAGACAAATAAACAATTATTCTTGTTTATTTTTTTTTAAAAGGTTATTCTATATTAAGGTTAGAAGTTTAGATAACTTAATTTAGTTTTGGTTAATTTTTTTTGGAAATTTAGTTGTTGCCCTTTATTTATTATTTATGGGTGATTAAAAGTTTTGACAACTTCATTTAGTATTTAGTTTTGGTTAATTTTTTTTTTTTTTTTGGATATTTGGTTGTGACCCTTTTTAAGGAAAATACTATATGTACCTCTAAACTTCCATCCCTCCAAATTTTATCTCTCCATGTCCCTCTGCCACGTGGCCCTCTCCTATTCGTTCATGTCTTTCCCTAACCTCCCTCCTATTTGCTTCGGTCAACAAGGGAGCATTTTTTTCTGCCACGTGACCCTCTTCTAGTCGCTCATGTCTTTTTCCAACCTCCCTCATATTTGCTTCGGTCAATAAGGAAGTGTCATGTGGCGTAGGGACATGAGGGATGAGATTTTTGGAGATACATATAGCATCAAATATAGAGCTGTCAGGACGGGCCGGCGGGGCGGGCCGGCCCGTAACCCACCATAACCCACCATTTGGCGGGGCGGGGCGGGCCAACCCACCATTTGAACGGGCCTGAAAATCCCAGCCCAGCCCAACCCGCCGGCGGTCCGCGGGCCAGGCGGGCCAACCCGCCGGCGGTCCGTACCATGCACATATCATTTTGCAAAGAAAAATATATAGTCCCAAATGAAATTCTGAATAATCCTGAAGCTGAAAAGCATGTAGTTGATAAAGCAAATCATTCCAGCCAAATATGAAGTTGATTGCCAAATCATTGTGTGTTCAGTATGAAAATGTGGGAGAAAATGTGGGAAAGCCCTTAAGCATTTGTCCTACATCATTGTGTGTTCAGTATGAAGCTGATTTCCGGCCAAATATGAGCATCATTGTGAAAGCCCTTAAGCCTCTGGTAAATGGTCGAAGTGGTGCTACTGTTGGTAGCCAAGGATGACAATCCCACAGTTTCGGGGAGAGAGAGAGAGAGAGAGAGAGAGAGAGAGAGAGAGGACCTTTTGTCACCCTCGTTCCCGTATTTCGTATTTATGCTCGTATTTGGATTTTTGGCACATATTTTATTTTCTCGACTTGCGGATTTAGGTTTCTCGAAAATGAGTTTTGGACCATGGCTTGGTTTATTTTAGTGGAGTTGGTCTGATTTGGTTTGGTTTGGTTTGGTTATTTTGCATTGGAACACCTTAACCTACTCTACACCCTCAAGAACACCACAACCACCCCCATTAAATCCCACCTAACTTTTCTCTCTCCTCTTCATTCTCCATTAATTCTTCATCTACTTCTTCCTCAACACAGCTCCTCCACCCTAGGCAAGTGCACCTTGCCATGATCAAGAACCCATGTTTTTATTTGTCCATTAGATGGATTAGCTCTCTAGGAACAACATTAGAACTTGGAAATTTGTGATTTGGAGCTTCCGTTCTCCTAGATCTAGGTTTTGACCATTTTCGGAAATTTATGGTTTTGATCTATTTTGAGTTGAATTTGGAGGGTTTTGGTGTCTCTATGTAGAAGAGAATCAAATTGCACCCATGTTAGAGCTTTGAAGATCTGGATTTGGAGTTTTATTGGCAAAGTTGTGAGATTTTGAACCTTAGAACCCATTGTTGGTGTTCTTCTCAGCCAACTTGGAGAAGAAGGTCACCACTCCCTGCGCGCTCTGCTGCGCCGCGCTTTTGCGCGCGCGCACTCTGCTGCGCTGCGCCCTGGCGCACTCCCCGCGCGCTCTGCTGCGCCGCGCTCTTGCGCGCGCGCACTCTGCTGCGCTGCGCCCTGGCGCACTACCCCGCGCGCTCTGCTGCGCCGCGCCCTTGCGCGCGCGCACTCTGCTGCGCTGCGCCCTGGCGCACTACCCCGCGCGCTCTGCTGCGCCGCGCCCTTGCGCGCGCGCACTCTGCTGCGCTGCGCCCTGGCGCACTACCCCGCGCGCTCTGCTGCGCCGCGCCCTTGCGCGCGTGCACTCTGCTGCGCTGCGCCCCCGGCGCACTCCCCCTGGAGCATCCCGCTGCGCCGCGCCCTTGCGCGCGCGCGCTCCGCTGCGCCGCGCTCTTGTGCGCGTGCGCACCCCGCTGCGCTGCGCCCTTGGCGTGTAGCGGTTGTTCCCCGAGCGCGTCTCTCGACGCCGCTCGTGCGCCCTAGCCCGAGCCTTACCCGGCGCCCCCTTGGGTCGCCTTTAGCCCAGCACACCCTGTGCTCTGGTGGACCTTGGTCCTTGGTTTCTTGCTAACTGTGTTTTTCTGAAATTTTCTTGCCCACCACACGACTTGACTTGGTCTGACACGTCTTGACACTATTTTCTATGATTTGGCATGGTTTGGCCTGCAGCTAGTTTTCTCCTATCTTGTTAAATATCTTGTTAATAACTGGGACCTGTAACTTGATAACTCGGTTCACTTGATAGTGGCCCGCGGTGGCGCACTCCCGACTTGGTATGACTTGATAACTTAACTTGACTTGACTTAGCATGACTTGGCTTCACTTGATAGTGGCCCGTGGCGGCGCACTCTTGACTCGACTTGACTTGTCTTGACACCGTGGGTGTACTACCTGTTGCTCTGTGCAAATCACTTGTCTTGTCTTGCATCATGTCTAGGGGGTGACTCCCTGGGTACCACGGCCAGGGACTCACACTAAAAACTGGACTAGGTAATGAGTAGACCGAATTAGAACATGGAGAATTCCCGGTCACAGGCAGTCTCGTTATCTGGAAGCCTTAATGGACTTGTAGCTTGCCGTCGAGTAGAGCACATTTCCAGCACACTGTCATGTGTTGCACCTCTAAGTCACCTAAGGGTACATTTGTCTCCCGGGCGATGTACCCACCTATAACTCTCAACCCGCGAAAGGATAACTGGATGGTCTGCAGGGCTTGGGATTTGGAATTCTCATTGCATCTTGTTAGTAATTAGGCTTGTGATAACCCTAGTTAGTTAAAGTAGTAAGCCGTAGTACTTGCTTGGCCGATTGTGAATGAATGGTGTCCAGCCCTGTCTAAGTCTGGTCTAGCCCCTGTACCTAGAACTTCGAGCATGATTGCTTTACTTTTATGATAAATGGGTAGAGACAGTGAGCTATTCAGGCGAAGGGATACAATCCCGGTCCTTGTTTGGTTTAAGGATTGTAACCTGGCTCCCGGAATGGTTCCACGTCCCTAGTCGTTTATCGCTCTGTGTACTTTTATTACTTGTACTTTCTTTTATTCTTTATGTTCTGATATGCTGGCTTTGGTTCTTATTTGTGGCCTCCTTTGTGGCACTTGCTCTTTCTGGGGTTTGACCCAGCTGGTTTTGTGTGGCCAGATTTTGGAGCAGCTCCCGAGGATCTACCAAGCTTCCAGCCCAATGGTGAACACTAGACGGAACCCGGGCTACGAGTGGGTTTTCCCTTTTGTTTCACCCACTTAGATGTAAATTTATTCTTTTGAGGCGTTTAGCCGACGAGCACCTGTTAGCTCGATGCACATTTACTTACTGTCTGCCTACGGGCTGTAAACATGATTAACAAATCCTAGGGTTGATCATGTACGACTGAACTCTTGCTAGTCCTATCATTTTGTACGACTAGCTTCATGATCATCCAATATGTAATATTTGGGACGCCTTATATATATATATATTTGATGCTCTAACATCTTGTAACTCTGTTAATTGCTTGAGATTGAGACAATAGGCTTGACCTTAAGAGACTGCTGGCTTGTAGTAAACCCTCATATCTAGACAGCCGTGACCGTATTATTGAGATACATTCTATCTCAATATACGTAGCTGGCTGTGTCTGCCCCCGCTCTCCAGTATTCTGGTTCTGGGGCGTGACACGGTTTAAGTGGTGGCCCATGCAGGTCTTGTCAATCAAGAAATGTGAGGGTTTACCGAATAGATGTCTCAATCAATATTCGCCCTTGATCTCTGCTCGTATCTTCAAATCCCTGAGATTCTTGACCTGATCACATGCTTGTATCATTGATCTGTCCTGGTCCTTTCCTTATTGTTCCCTATGTCGTCTTCTTCAGCGGCATTACTCCCGGACCTGCCAACCAGCCAGAGGGAGCTCGACAAGCACCCCAGCGCCAGGAAGATCAAGCTCAGCACTCTGGAGTAGCCTCCCGAGTTATGCTTCCCGGAGGCTCAGAACCTCTAGTTCAGGAAGCTCCGCCCGTTCAACCAGCTAGACAAGATGAGGGTCCTTTGGTAGGGCTTATCAGGGAACTGCTTGCATCCCAAGATCGTCGAGGTGACGCCTTGCACCAGGAAGTTCATGATACACTAAACCGAGGAGGTCCCCAAGGAAATCAAGCGGCCAACAGTTTCAAGCGCTTGAACCCTCCCTTCTTTGACGGCAGTGAAGATGCGATTGCCGCGGACGCTTGGCTTCAGGATACCGAGGTGGTTCTAGAAGCAGCTAGGACACCTGAGAATGAGAAGGTGGCGGTGGTACGCCTACAGTTGTTAGACTTGGCTCGCGATTGGTGGGCAGCTCAGGCCATGGGATTAGCAACACCAGTCACTTGGGCGGCGTTTAGAGAGAGGTTCCAGACGAAGTACTTCGATGCGGTGGCACGGTACGACCTGCAGACCAGATTCACCAACTTGAAGCAAGGAGGCATGACGGTCGATGGCTATGCGACCAAGTTCTCTAGGCTGAGTAGGATTGCCCCCACCTTGGTGGCAACCGAGTTCGATAGGGCTCAGCGGTTCCAGCAGGGACTTCATTTAGAGATATTATTAGCTGTGGAGCAGTTCGAGCACCAGACGTTCGATACAGTATTGAAGGCAGCAAGGAGGCATGAGTATACCTTCCGAAGAATTGTGGACAGGACCGGAGGAAGGAAGCGGTCCCACAACCAGATGCACCAATCTTCAGCTCCAGCCCCGGCAGCTAGGGGTATAACCATTGGAACTCCGAGGCGGGCGGCCTCAGTGACGTCGGTTCAACATTCAACCCCGACGTACCCGCAGCAGCAGAAGCAGAAGCAGTCTTCCGCGGTGGGATGTTCTCATTGCGGGAAGCCGGGCCATGTAGTGGCAGAGTGTCGTAGGGCACAGGGATTGTGCCTGGCTTGCGGAGGAGCAGATCACAAGATAGGGACCTGCCCGAATAGGGGAGGTCCATCATCATCCAACATTTCTAGTTCTTCGGTGAGGGGACCAGCCCCAGTTCCAGTCCAGCAACAGCAACAGCAGTACTCGAGACCATTGGTGCCCCAGGCCCAGGCCTTTCAGCAGCAAAACCAGCAGCAGTTCACCCAGGCTCCAGCACAGAACCGACAGAGGGGTTTCCAGCAGAGGGGACCCGCAGCTAGAGGTCAGGCTATGATGATGACCATGGATGAAGAAGTTGCACCAGGTGAGGTAGTGGCAGGTACTATTCTCGTCAACACCTTACCAGCATCTGTATTATTTGATTCTGGTGCATCGCATTCATTCATGTCTGCACGATTCGCGACACGGATAGGATTGGAGCCCGAGTCATTATCAGTGAGGCTCAATATACTTACTGGTAATGGTCTTGTGGGAGTAGATCGAGTGTTTTCCTCGTGTCGGATCGTAGTTAGCGGTAGAGAGTTCCCCGCTAGGCTCATAGAATTCCCTATGGCAGACTATGATGTAGTCCTAGGCATGGATTGGTTGAGGAACCATTATGCTAGGATAGACTGCCACATTGGCAGAGTTGTCTTTAGTATTCCCGGAGAGCCAGAGTTTTCATTTTCCAGAGGCACAGTTGAGCCATCTCCTCCAGTATTGCGGATGGCAGTAGCAGCAATGCAGTTGCCCCGGGTAGTTGAAGAGTTTCTAGATGTCTTCCCAGAGGAACTTCCAGGGATGCCACCAGAGCGGGAGATCGAGTTCACCATCGACTTGATTCCCGGGACAGCACCAGTATCAGAGCGAGTCTACAGAATGGCGCCTTCAGAGTTGGAGATTTTGTACAAGATAATTGAAGAACTCAGGACCAAGGGATTCATTCGTGCTAATGGATCGCCTTGGGGAGCCCCAATGCTTCTTGTGAAAAAGAAGGATGGTACGTCCAGGCTATGTGTAGATTATCGTACCTTGAACTCAGTGACAATTAAGAACAGATACCCTCTTCCAAGGATATATGACTTGTTTGATCAACTCAAAGGGGCTTCATTTTTTTCGAAGATAGACTTGCGGTCAGGATACCACCAGATCAGAGTCAGAGAGCAGGACATCCCGAAGACGGCTTTCAGATCTAGGTACGGGCATTGGGAGTTTCTAGTTATGCCCTTTGGAGCGACCAATGCGTCGGCAGTGTTCATGGACCTCATGAACCGTATTTTCATGCCTTACTTGGATCAGTTTGTGATAGTATTCCTTGATGACATCCTGGTCTACAGCAAGAGTGAGGCAGAGCACGAGCAGCATCTCAGAGTTGTCCTCCAGATTCTCAGAGAGCACCAGTTGTACGCCAAGTTTAGTAAATGCGAGTTCTGGCTCGATCGCATTTCTTACTTGGGTCACATCATTACCAGAGGAGGAGTGGAAGTGGATCCCCATAAGATTGTGGCCATTGAGTCTTGGCCAGTACCCAGCTCAGTGGCAGAAGTTCGCAGCTTTCTTGGATTGGCCGGCTACTACCGGCGGTTCGTTTCTGATTTTACAAGGATTTCAGCGCCGATGACCCAGTTGACCCGCAAGGATGTGCCGTTCGTTTGGACAGCAGAGTGTCAGGAATCGTTTGAGGAGTTGAAGCGAGGTTTGATAACGGCTCCCATTCTCACACTTCCAGATGGGACCGGAGGATTCACAGTTTATTACGACGCTTCAGGCAGAGGATTGGGATGTGTTTTGATGCAGCATGGGAAGGTAATTGCTTATGCGTCACGTCAACTCCGTGATCATGAGAAGAATTACCCGACCCACGACTTGGAACTAGCAGCAGTAGTGTTTGCACTTAAGTTGTGGAGGCACTACTTGTACGGGGACAGAGTGGAGATATTTACTGATCACAAGAGCCTGAAGTATGTTTTCACCCAGAAGGATCTTAATATGCGGCAGAGAAGATGGCTCGAGCTACTGGTGGACTACGATGTGGATTTACAGTATCATCCAGGGAAGGCCAATGTGGTAGCAGATGCGTTGAGCCGGAGAGCCGGAGTTTATTTCTTGACGGCGCAACCAGAGTTATTGGCAGATTTTCAGAAGATGGGAATTGAAGTGATTCTTCCTTCCAATGTGGCCTTGATGGCCAGCCTACAGGTTCAGTCCACCATAGTTGAAAGGATCCGGACAGCACAGTCATCAGATTCCAAGCTTCAGCGGCTCAGAGCAGAGTGTGAGGCAGGAAGAAGGCCAGAGTTATGTATTCATGAGGATGGTACACTTCGACACGGCACGCGTCTTTGTGTACCCAGTGGAGATATCAGACAGGAAGTCATGGCAGAGGCTCACAGTTCGCAGTACTCCATTCACCCAGGCAGCACGAAGATGTACAGAGATATTCGTCAACACTTTTGGTGGAATGGCATGAAGAGGGAGATAGCCCGGTATGTCTCTCGATGTTTGGTTTCCCAACAAGTCAAGGCTGAATATCAGAGGCCAGCTGGACTTCTTCAACCTTTGCCGATCCCAGAATGGAAATGGGAACACATAACCATGGATTTCGTGACTGGGTTACCCAGATCTCCGGCAGGCAGAGATGCTATTTGGGTCATTGTGGACAGGCTTACCAAGGTGGCACACTTTCTTCCGTTTAGGGTTGGACAGTCGACGGCACAGCTAGCAGAGATGTATCTCAGGCAGATTGTCAGACTTCATGGAGTGCCCGTCAGCATAGTATCAGACAGGGATACGAGATTCACATCGCACTTTTGGCACAGTCTTCATCAAAGTTTGGGGACTCGTCTCAAGTTCAGCTCAGCGTATCATCCGCAGACAGATGGTCAGTCAGAGCGCACGATCCAGACTCTTGAGGATATGTTGCGGTCATGTACCCTTGACTTCGGTGGTTCGTGGGAGGATCACCTACACCTGGTGGAATTCTCGTACAACAATAGTTTCCAGGCCAGTATCCAGATGGCACCCTTCGAGGCTCTGTATGGCAGAAAGTACAGATCTCCGTTAGCATGGGACGATGTCGGAGAGAGACAGATGCTCGGTCCAGAACTGATTTCTCAGACGGTTGAAGTGGTCAAGAAAGTCAGAGATCACCTCCGAGTTGCTCAGGACCGCCAGCGCCATTGGGCCGATGCTCATCGGCGTCCCTTAGAATTTGTCGTCGGCGACCATGTATTCCTTAGGATCTCGCCTACCCACGGCGTCATTCGTTTTGGCGTACGGGGAAAGCTCAGTCCTAGGTATATAGGGCCGTTCGATATTCTAGAGCGAGTAGGTGATGTATCCTATCGTCTCGCTCTTCCGCCGTCGCTAAGTGAGGTGCATGATGTATTCCATGTATCCAATTTAAGACGGTACATCCCGGACCCGAGCCATATCCTAGATCATTCGGAATTGGTTGTTGGTACCAACCTTTCGTATGAGGAGAGGCCCGTGTCTATATTGGACCGGAGAGAAAAGACGCTCAAGAACAAGACTATTAACTTAGTCCGTGTTGCTTGGGGTCATCACTCTCTAGGTGAGTCAACGTGGGAGCGTGAGGACGACATCCGATCGCGATATCCCTACCTGTTTGACTCGTGAGGTATAATGTCTTTCTTATGCCTTACGCTTTCCCTTCCTTGCTTGCATTGTATGATTGTATGATTGAACTGCTTAGTGTAGCTTGTCTTGCTTAGTATGGCTTGTCGTGACAATCTCTAGCTCCTTGATTAAATTTCGAGGACGGAATTCTTTGAAGGTGGGTAGAGCTGTCACCCTCGTTCCCGTATTTCGTATTTATGCTCGTATTTGGATTTTTGGCACATATTTTATTTTCTCGACTTGCGGATTTAGGTTTCTCGAAAATGAGTTTTGGACCATGGCTTGGTTTATTTTAGTGGAGTTGGTCTGATTTGGTTTGGTTTGGTTTGGTTATTTTGCATTGGAACACCTTAACCTACTCTACACCCTCAAGAACACCACAACCACCCCCATTAAATCCCACCTAACTTTTCTCTCTCCTCTTCATTCTCCATTAATTCTTCATCTACTTCTTCTTCAACACAACTCCTCCACCCTAGGCAAGTGCACCTTGCCATGATCAAGAACCCATGTTTTTATTTGTCCATTAGATGGATTAGCTCTCTAGGAACAACATTAGAACTTGGAAATTTGTGATTTGGAGCTTCCGTTCTCCTAGATCTAGGTTTTGACCATTTTCGGAAATTTATGGTTTTGATCTATTTTGAGTTGAATTTGGAGGGTTTTGGTGTCTCTATGTAGAAGAGAATCAAATTGCACCCATGTTAGAGCTTTGAAGATCTGGATTTGGAGTTTTATTGGCAAAGTTGTGAGATTTTGAACCTTAGAACCCATTGTTGGTGTTCTTCTCAGCCAACTTGGAGAAGAAGGTCACCACTCCCTGCGCGCTCTGCTGCGCCGCGCTCTTGCGCGCGCGCACTCTGCTGCGCTGCGCCCTGGCGCACTCCCCGCGCGCTCTGCTGCACCGCGCTCTTGCGCGCGCGCACTCTGCTGCGCTGCGCCCTGGCGCACTACCCCGCGCGCTCTGCTGCGCCGCGCTCTTGCGCGCGCGCACTCTGCTGCGCTGCGCCCTGGCGCACTACCCCGCGCGCTCTGCTGCGCCGCGCCCTTGCGCGCGCGCACTCTGCTGCGCTGCGCCCTGGCGCACTACCCTGCGCGCTCTGCTGCGCCGCGCCCTTGCGCGCGCGCACTCTGCTGCGCTGCGCCCTGGCGCACTACCCCGCGCGCTCTGCTGCGTCGCGCTCTTGCGCGTGCGCACTCTGCTGCGCTGCGCCCCCGGCGCACTCCCCCTGGCGCATCCCGCTGCGCCGCGCCCTTGCGCACGCGCGCTCCGCTGCGCCGCGCTCTTGCGCGCGCGCGCACCCCGGTGCGCTGCGCCCTTGGCGTGTAGCGGTTGTTCCCCGAGCGCGTCTCTCGACGCCGCTCGTGCGCCCTAGCCCGAGCCTTACCCGGCGCCCCCTTGGGTCGCCTTTAGCCCAGCACACCCTGTGCTCTGGTGGACCTTGGTCCTTGGTTTCTTGCTAACTGTGTTTTTCTGAAATTTTCTTGCCCACCACACGACTTGACTTGGTCTGACACGTCTTGACACTATTTTCTATGATTTGGCATGGTTTGGCCTGCAGCTAGTTTTCTCCTATCTTGTTAAATATCTTGTTAATAACTGGGACCTGTAACTTGATAACTCGGTTCACTTGATAGTGGCCCGCGGTGGCGCACTCCCGACTTGGTATGACTTGATAACTTAACTTGACTTAGCATGACTTGGCTTCACTTGATAGTGGCCCGTGGCGGCGCACTCTTGACTCGACTTGACTTGTCTTGACACCGTGGGTGTACTACCTATTGCTCTGTACAAATCACTTGTCTTGTCTTGCATCATGTCTAGGGGGTGACTCCCTGGGTACCACGGCCAGGGACTCACACTAAAAACTGGACTAGGTAATGAGTAGACCGAATTAGAACATGGAGAATTCCCGGTCACAGGCAGTCTCGTTATCTGGAAGCCTTAATGGACTTGTAGCTTGCCGTCGAGTAGAGCACATTTCCAGCACACTGTCATGTGTTGCACCTCTAAGTCACCTAAGGGTACATTTGTCTCCCGGGCGATGTACCTACCTATAACTCTCAACCCGGGAAAGGATAACTGGATGGTCTGCAGGGCTTAGGATTTGGAATTCTCATTGCATCTTGTTAGTAATTAGGCTTGTGATAACCCTAGTTAGTTAAAGTAGTAAGCCGTAGTACTTGCTTGGCCGATTGTGAATGAATGGTGTCCAGCCCTGTCTAAGTCTGGTCTAGCCCCTGTACCTGGAACTTCGAGCATGATTGCTTTACTTTTATGATAAATGGGTAGAGACAGTGAGCTATTCAGGCGAAGGGATACAATCCCGGTCCTTCTTTGGTTTAAGGATTGTAACCTGGCTCCCGGAATGGTTCCACGTCCCTAGTCGTTTATCGCTCTGTGTACTTTTATTACTTGTACTTTCTTTTATTCTTTATGTTCTGATATGCTGGCTTTGGTTCTTATTTGTGGCCTCCTTTGTGGCACTTGCTCTTTCTGGAGTTTGACCCAGCTGGTTTTGTGTGGCCAGATTTTGGAGCAGCTCCCGAGGATCTACCAAGCTTCCAGCCCAATGGTGAACACTAGACGGAACCCGGGCTACGAGTGGGTTTTTCCTTTTGTTTCACCCACTTAGATGTAAATTTATTCTTTTGAGGCGTTTAGCCGACGAGCACCTGTTAGCTCGATGCACATTTACTTACTGTCTGCCTACGGGCTGTAAACATGATTAACAAATCCTAGGGTTGATCATGTACGACTGAACTCTTGCTAGTCCTATCATTTTGTACGACTAGCTTCATGATCATCCAATATGTAATATTTGGGACGCCTTATATATATATATTTGATGCTCTAACATCTTGTAACTCTGTTAATTGCTTGAGATTGAGACAATAGGCTTGACCTTAAGAGACTGCTGGCTTGTAGTAAACCCTCATATCTAGACAGCCGTGACCGTATTATTGAGATGCATTCTATCTCAATATACGTAGCTGGCTGTGTCTGCCCCCGCTCTCCAGTATTCTGGTTCTGGGGCGTGACACCTTTCGGTTTCGGCCTTCGGGGTCGCGAGTCGGGACTCGGGATGCTCGATCGGAGACCTCGGAGTCGGAACGGGAGAAGAGGTCGGGAGTCGTTGACGCAATGACGCGGGAGGCGCGGGAGGCGCGTGAGTCGGGGACTCGGGACTCAGGAGAGAGGAGACTCAGGCGCGCGGCGTGACGGCGTGAGTCGGGATGCTTGCCGACGCTGCGTCGCTCCGGAGACTTCAGGATCAGGAGAGAGGAGACTAGGGTTAGGGAAGGGCCTAGGGCCGGCTGGTTACTTGGTTAGAATAGAAATACTGAAGAGTGAAAACTGAAAAGTGAAAACAAATAATAGACTAATAGTAGTGGCTTCAGCCGCTCCATATAATATAAGTATTTATCATATAATATAAGTATAAGTATTAAGTATTAAGTTATTACACATTTATTATTTATACACAACAGTAGAAGCCCGCGGGCTAGCCCGCCCCGTCCAAGCCCGCCCCGCCCAAGCCCGTGGCCCGCACGGGCCAACCCACCGAGGCCCGCTGCGAAACGGGCCTCTAATTGTATAGCCCAACCCACCTTTTCTATTGGCGGGGCGGGCCGGCCCAACGGGCCTGGCCCGTTTTGACAGTTCTAATCAAATAGGTTAATGGTGTTATATTTTTAATTTTTTTATGTTCCTTCTACTCCAATACAATCAAAATCGACAGTTGGCAGTTGGGGTTGAAGCGGGAGCTTCATGAGATATTAAACAACAAATGTTAAAATGAGACTTGGTTCTTAAGTCAAATCCAAATCTATAGTTAGAAATTTACAGTTAGGATTTGTAAGAGATTTAAGTAGTGAGCAAATTCTTTGTATTGATTAAACAGAGACTTAGTTATCATTATTGAATTTGAAATTAACTTCTCCGTCCGCAAGAGTGTAAAGAAAGACGCAAACTTCGCCTAGGAGGGAGGACTTATCTGGAGCCTAAGAGGAAGGACTTATCCGGAAGAGGACTTATCTAGAGCCTAAGAGGGAGGGCTTATTCGGAAGAGTGCAAGTCTGGAAGAGTGTGATCACGATCACATTATGCCGCTAGCCTTAGAGGCAAACTTCGCCTAAGAGGGCGACATCTTTAACACGTGCTTGGACTCCTCAGGATATCAAGATATGTACAACTCCTTGTCGAGAAAAAAGATCGGACTCGATTCAGATTTGACTTGGATTGGACTCCTCGGGATATCAGGATATGTACACAACTCCTTGTCGAAGAAAAAGATCCGACGTGCCACACGAAAACAATATACTCGATCCAAATTTGACTTGGGTTTCGAAGGGAGTCTATGTCCACACCTCCTTATCGAGGAAAAAGATCGGACATGCCACATTAGAATAACATACTTGGTCCAAATTTGACTTGGATTTCGAAGGGAGTCTATGTCCATTCGGCGTCTTCCTTGATTTCTTGATAGCGACGAAGACTTCGGTAAAGTAAATAGGAGAGAAGAAAAATCACTCAATAGTTGCTAAAATACTAGTTGCTAAATTTTTTGTAGAATCGGAGAGAAGAAAAATCACTCAGCTACTTTTACACTTAAGTATAATAGTGAATTTATTCTCATTTATTTTCTCTCTTCTACTTCTACTTCTACAATTATTTGGCTCTTTTACAGCCACAAAATTCAATCATAACATAACACAAATATTTCAAAGGATAAACAAATAACAAATAAACAAATAACCCTAATTTTTTTTATAAATAACAAATAAATAACAATAAAGGCAAATACGTAATTTAATTGATTTCTAATGAAGATAACCTTCATATCCAAACTAACCTCCAAATAACAAAATAAAAATAAAAATATAGATAAAAATATCTCAACTCCTCAACAAAAATATTTTTTTAGATTTTACAAGTTGGCTAGTCTAAAACTCGAACTCATCTCTGTCTCGTACATGTGACATTTAAGGTCTGCTTGGCAATTGTAGGGGTAGCTGTTATGAGGTATTTTTAGAGTTTCGATTGTGACCAGTTATGAGGGGTTCAATTTTTGATGGTTTTTAAGTAGCGACTTTTAAACCAGTCCAATCCATGCTTGGTAATTCACTAACGAGCAGTTCTGAAATTTTTTTATACGAATAAATTAAATAGGGAAGGGTATCAGTAGTTATAATTATATATATTTTTGTGAGGATATAAATGGAATAAAAAAATAAATCTGCTCAAAGCCCAGCGATTTTGGGTGTTTATAAAGCCACCCAAAAATACATTACACCGGTTTTGGGGGGTTTTTGAGCCGAACAAAATCGGTGCCTCAAAAAAAATTAAAAAGTAGGGGTTTTCATAAACAGTCAGTTCAAAAATACCCCAAAACCGGTGGAAACACCGTTACTAAGCAGACCCTTAGATATTATGTGTTACTCTTTGCAGTAATATGTAACATATAACATTGTAGTTTGATAGGTAACATATGTCATTTCAGTAAATTATGCCCACCGAATAGGATTTATTAGATAATTTATTGTAAATAATCAAAAACACAGGTTCCACAAATGTCACGACCTGATCCCAATGTAATAGGTGCAGTCGGATCAAGCCCAGCCTGCACCGTTGTGAGACGGCGACAGTAAGCTGTATCAAGCAGTGAACACAAGCAGACAAGACTAAAGCAGAAAAAGTAAAACATTTTTATTAACCTGGAAACTGGTCTGAAATTAAAAAAAATACAAATAACAAGCATTCATTTATTACAGGGTTTATTTGCAAGAAAAGGAAAATAAACTAGTCCAAAGTGCAACTAAAACTCTGGGGCTCCCTGATCTGGTTCAGCTACCTCGTCAGGGTTCGGACCAGGCCCGTAGTAAGAGTTAAAGGCGAGATCCTCGTCGTCGCAGTCACCTAAAAATGTTGGGTCTCCAGTCATGAGGGAGCAAGAAACATATTTCCACATCTAACATTCTAAATAATAACAAATAAAATGCGAGACAGTTTAAAAACATTATATGGTTTTGATAAATAATAATAAAAGACAACAAGCAATATTCTCAGGAACTACAATGATGCAATTCTACAATAGTGTTTTGAGTATATAACAAAATTTGTGATCGGCTGGATAGAGGCAATATGTATACTAGTATTCTGGCCAAAACGATAGAATACGGTACGGCTCAACCCCCTGTGTGATAGGGGTTAGCGCGATGGAGGCAATCGAAAAACAATAGCTTTGGTCACATACGTTATACTACTCCTCCAATCAATCCCCGAGTCAATGAGGCAATCAATCAATCCATCGATCGATGTGGAGTCCGAGAGGGATCCACTGTGAATCACTGTCGTTACAATACATGAATCTACTGATGCATACATTTAATATTAAATAAAATGCAGACATGAAAGATATGAAACTTGCCTTAGGTATATCCTCGACGTGGAAGCGACAGCTAGAAAGTAACCGCTAGGGTTTAGGAATCTGAAGCTGCAATAATTGTAACACCAGATTCAGCAGCTAGAATCAACTACACTCTAATCCTTAAGGGCAATGCTAATTCGTTAATTAGGCCTAAGTCTGGTCGGATTGAAAATAACATAATTTTGTTAATAACATAGAAAATATTTATATTTTAAGAATATGTTGATTGATTATTACTAAGTGGCAAAATAATCGTTTTAGTAAAAATACATGTTTTTACCGTAATAATTACGGGTAAGAAATTATTATTTAATCGTATTATAGAAATTAGTATTTTATATAATTACCAAATTTACGCAAAACATACGATTTTACTAAAAACCCATTTTTGACTATTATTCACAAAATAAGAAAAATAATATTTTTAACCGCATTAAACAAATTAATATTTTACCAAAATTACGATTTTCCTCCGAACTAATATTTTAATATTTTTAGTTAACTAGAAATCATTTTTTCGGTTATTATTACTAAAAATGCTTTTCTTGTCCAAAATAATTCAATAATAAGTATTTTATCCTAAAAAAATTTTATACTCTTTTTTTTATAAAACTAATTATTTAGCTAGTAAAAACATTTACACTTATAAACTCATTTTTTTTTCCATATTTCTTAATAAGCCGAAAAATTCATATTTTGGGTTAATAATTATTATCTTATAACCAGACTACATTAATCACTAAATTAACATAGCAAAAATTATGTCTATTACTAAAACATATTCCTATGACTAATAATGAGTCTAATAGTACTACAATTCTAATACTAAACCATCAATCTATTTTAACCAATAACTTATCTACCAAAGCAACTATTAGCTAAAAAAACAAACAAACCTAATTTTCACAAGCTGACAGTGTTTATTTCTGTCAACCTGGTCGGGCAGGTATTTGTTTTCTGGAACAGAAACATACCGAAAAAATTGTACGAAGGAGCACCGAAGGGAGGCCTCGGACTCAGAACGAAACGTCGGAAAGCCGACGGGAAGCTGGACGAGGATGCGGGGTGTGGAACGTGCGGACATGGGTGTCACGACCCGCACCCGTTTTTTTTTTAAAACAGATACGAGACGTGTCCAAGCCAGCCTACGCCGCAGTGTCGGCGGTAGAACGCTGTCACGACCATGAAGATCAAAATCACAAATAATGCTCATTTACAAAAAATTAATTTAACTTACAATGATCACAAGTTTTACATTTGCAGAAAATATAAACTTGTACAAATATTAAATGACTATAACTCGACTTTCTAGCTAGTCTCTAGGCCTTCGTCTGCATTTACACCCGTATCTCTCAATGCTAAATGAATCCACGGCTAACCTGAAAAATGTTGGTTTACAGTCAGGAATGGAACGAGCACAATTCACTGAATGCAATTTCAAATAAAGAAAATGACTATAAAGCAAAGGTTAGACATCAATCATGAGTTTTATTATCATGAGTTTTGAAAATAAATAGTAAATACGAAAAACCAATAGAAATAAATAGACACAAAATATTTTTCCCAACTGTTAGAAGTACCGTTGATATGTGATCGGTCTGGGACACTACACTGCACGGTCTACGAGGTCTACTTGCAAGAAAATAAGCACTGTCTACAATGTCTACTTGTAGAAAATAAGCACGGTCTACGATGTCTACTTTGCAGAAAAATAAGCACTGTCTACAATATCTACTTACAGAAAATAAACACGGTCTACAAGGTCTACTGCATGAAAATAAACACGGTCTACAAGGTCTATTGTATGAAAATAAACACGGTCTACAAGGTCTACTGCATGAAAATAAACACGGTCTACGGTCGGATCACACATCATTGGTACTTCTCATTCCCGACTCAACAATTTATAATAGAGTATAAAAATCACATAACCAATGACTAATCAATGAAATATAGTAAAGATCAATATCGAAATACAGACAATAAACTGTACTCGCCTGTGGTCCTTAGCTGGTGACACGGATACTCCCATTATGCCTAGATTTAGTCCAGTGGCTAGGGACGATCTGGAAGTTCGGAATCGTAAGGAAATGAGAAAGGATCGATTAGTCATGGTCGATGACTCATAATCGAAAGAATTTAAGTAATTAATTATTTATACTATTTTGAAAATGTATTTATAATATTAAACTATATTTTTGTAAATAAATATATTTAAGTATTTCCAAAACTATTTGCTCCTTAAAAAAATATATGTACATTTGTTAGCAAATACCTTAGATAATACAGGAAAATCTAGAAAACATTTTAGAGATAAAATTTGGTTTGTGTCAAAAATACATTTTATCTACTTATTAAAATATCAAAGCCTAATGGGTTTGAAGTCCCATCTATTTAGTATATAGAAGAAACTATTTTGAAAATACCTATAGATTTATACACAATCTAGAAAATACCTTATAAGTATCGATATCAAATACTTACATCTCTATATACATGCAAGCCCATAGCCCAAAATTATTCTTTTATCATAACAAATTCCTAAAGGTCCATTAAAGGTATAACTGAAAGTCAACAGAAAATATATAAATATTCCAAGTCGGAAAAGCCCGACTAAATTATTTCGTTACAAGATAATTTTTAGAAACTATTTAATATGTAATTAATCTAATAAATAAAGTATATATATATATATATTGCTAATACTAAAGGTTTATACTTATGACAGTATAACTACTATAACTTATAATGCAATTTTTTAATAGTAATATACTCTCAGCCTCAAAATGTTTTTAATACTAAAACAAAGATGATTATTTAAATAACTAAAGGACTATAGAAAGCAGCACATAATCACTTAAGGAAAGAGAAGGGGCTTACAAAAGGGTTCTTCTTTCTCAAAGCATAGGAAGCTGGAGATGGGGGAAAAGTGAACCCTCACTTGGGGTTCGGTAGAGGAGGGCTACGGTGGGCGCTGCACACGAGGATGGAGTCGCCGGCGTACGGCTTCCGCGCGGTGCCAGGGGTACGGGGCTGCCGAGAGCGGCGGTGCTAGCCGCGGAGGCGCCATGCTCCAAGCGTGGCGAACGGTGCTGCAGACCCCGTGGGTGGTCGAGCGCGGACGCCGGCGAGGTGTGGTGCAGATCCGGGGAAGGTGGCTTGGTGTCGTGGTCCTGCTCCAGCGGTTGGCGCCGACATGGGGCGTGAGCTCGTCGGGTGGTAGCTGGAGCTGCGTCGAGGGTCGATCGGCCAGAGTAGCGCTGCGAGAGCCAAGACGGGTCCAGGCGGTCGCCGGCGGGGTACGGCACCACGCATCTGACGGCGGAGGGAAGTTGAGGTACAGGTGGAGATGGCGGAGTCAGGCGGTCGCGGGTTAGAATTTTTGGTGTCGTTTCTTTGTACATGAATCGTGTCTAGAGGTTGGACACATTCTTCTTTGGTTTCTGTATTCGTGTCCTGGCTCGGACACGAGAAAATTTTGATGTAAAGAAGAGGACGGATGCTAGCACGGACACGGAGGTCGGACCCGAGGCTGGACACGATAATGGTGGTTGTGGACACGGATACTTCGACACAGTTTGTATATTTGGCTGAGTTGTGGTGAATGGGAGGCTTGGTGTATCAGAGGTGGGGATGGTGATGGCTGGAAATTTTGGTGATGGTTGTGGAGGTTCCCGACGAGGTGGCGTGTGGTGGAGAGGGCGAGGCTGCCAGGGTGGCTTCTTGCTATGCGACGATGCTTCGGCAGTTCGGCGGACATGAGGCACGGGTAGATTTGGAGAGAGGTGGACGGGCCGAGCGCGGTGGTTGATTGTGCTAGAGTTGTAGGGAAAGAGGGGACACGACAAGGAGGATGGTAAGGCCGTGGAGAAATTTGGAGAAGGCCTCCTTAAATAGGAGTTGAAGATAAGGGTTGAGAGTCCTGATTGGATAACCCTTTCCTATGCTTTTAAATCAAAAGAAACTTTAAATCCGAATGAATCTAATCATATCTCTTATTAGCTAGTTATATTAATTTAAAGCAACCATTAATATTATCAAGTAACTCCAACCATACTATTTCAAAAATCAATTTATTATTGAGATAAATTGAAAGATAATCGAATAATATTTTAACTATATCTAGGCAACTCTTAGTTAGTCACCATAAGTATTTAACTAATATTTTATATCGTCAAACTAATTTGAAGCATAATTGATACGTATAACTTCAAATATGATCAAAGGACTGATTGCTACAATATTTATGATTTTAAAACCATTTTCGAAACTAATCCTTTGAAGCCCAAAAATAATGATCAATATCATTTGTATTTCAAATAGTAAGATTTCAAGAACAATTATTAAAACTTAAATACTATTTTCAAATCATGATTTCTAATCTAGTTTTTGAAATACAAAATAATAGTAAAATTATGTCTATACGTTCAAAGAGATCTTATTTCAAAATAACCAGATAAATAATTTGAAAAATTTGAGAAGAGGGGTTACAACGGGGGGTCGCAAATGCGCGGGGACGCGCTGACAGGGCGCTGGTGGGCGCGCGGGGGGAGGGGGGGTGTGCGTCGGCTGCTATCAGGCGCCGCGGTACGCTGTCGGGCGCCGAGGAGGCGCGCTGAGCTGCTGTCGGGCGATGGGGGGTGCGCCGGCTTCTGTCGAGCACCGGGGGCATCGGGGTGGCTCCGGTCGATGGCACGAAATGACCGGGTGAGGGATCTAGAATTGACGGGGGCGGCGAGGTGAGCGCAGCGGTGGTCTCGGATCGGAATTTGGTGGAGCGGGGAAAGAGTTGTGGAAGAGAAGGAAAGATGGAGAAGTTTGGATGCTCTGTGGAGGAGAAGAGAGTTTCTGAATAAAAACTCTCCGTGGGTTCTCCAAATACAGACAGATTCGGAGTGGGGGGTCACATGCGGGACAAGGGGAGAGAGGAGAACGTAGGTAACGGTTGGATAGATAAATGGGTTTGGGTTTGGGTAGCTAAATATGGGCTAAGTTTGGGTTAAAGCATTTGGGCTCATAACAAAATAATAATAAGCAAGCAAAAAAAAAATCATGGGCTTCAAAACCTTCCCTCCTTAGAAAATTTTGTCCTCGAAATTTCAACCAATAATGAAAGAGAGGGTTAGAACATACCTAAAAAAGATGAGGATACTTCTCCCTCATCTCGTCCTCTCGCTTCCAGGTAGCCTCGCTTGGGGAGTGGTGACGCCAAGCTATCTTGACTAGTGGGATCACTGCGCCTCAATCTCTTCTCCATGCGGTATATGATTTTCAGTGGTTGCTCTGGCACGGTGAGGCTTGGTCCAACTTCCAGTTTCGAATGATCCACCACGTGGCTCGGGTCCGGTATGTAACACATCAGCTGCGATACATGGAATACGTTGTGCACGCCTTCGAGATTGGGAGGTAGATCCACTTTGTATGTTACTTCTCCGATCCTGCTCAGTACCTCAAATGGACCAATATAGCCGGGACTCAGCTTCCCAGCTTGACCGAATCTGATTGTGCCTCTGGTGGATGAAATTATGACAAATACCTGATCTCCAGCCTCAAACTCCAAGGTTCGACGCCTGCTATCCGCCCAATGCTTTTGGCGGTCTTGTGCAATCCTTAGCGTCTCTCTGATCATCTTCATCCTCTCAGCTGTGTCTGTAACCATCTCTGGCCCCAACATAACTCGATCACCAACGTCGTCCCAAGCTAAAAGAGTGCGGCAATGACGTCCATATAGTGCCTCAAACAATGTCATCTGAATGCTGGCCTGGTGGCTATTGTTGTAGGAAAACTCTACCATGTATAGGTGATCCTCCCAAGATCCACCAAACTGTAGGACACATGATCTCAACATATCTTCAAGCATCTGAATAGTCCTTTTGGACTGGCCGTCGGTCTACAGGAGATACGCCGTACGTACTGAACTTCAGTTGTGTGTCCAAGCTTTCCTGCAAGCTCTTCCACTAATGTGAGGTGAACTGAGTATCCCTGTCGGATACAATGCTGACTGGAATTCCATGAAGCCGGTATATGTTCCGTATATAGAGGGTTGCTAACCTTTCGGTGGACAAACCAACCTTGAAAGGAATAAAATATGCAGACTTGGTCAGTCTGTCCATAATTATCCAGATACCATCCTTCCCTCCTTGGGATCTGGGTAGCCCTGTTACAAAATCCATGGTAATATGTTCCTATTTCCATTCTGGAATGGGAAGAGGTTGTAACCCTACTGGTCTCTGACGATTTACCTTCACCTGCTGGCAGATCAAGCACTTGGAGACAAATTTTGTCACGTCTCGCTTCATTCCAAGCCACCACATATGTGTCCTATGTCCATGTACATCTTGTTAGCTCATGGGTGTATAGAATGCTGTGACTGATGTGCCTCATTCATCAGCTCGCCAGTAGGCACACAAAGCCTCGTGTTATGCCTCGAAGCTCCATTACCAGCTATGGAAAATCCTTTAAGTGTTCTTGCTAATACTCGATCTCTCAACTTGCACAATATCTCATCCTGGAACTGAGTCTCCTTGACTCTGCTGATTAGACTGGACTGCACTTGTAGTTGCATCATGGGCGAGTCCACATCTGGTATAATTGCTTCCTTCCCCAGCTTTATCATGATTTCTTCGGGTAGCACAATCTCCAACCCGAGCTTTTCCATATCTTCCAGTAGATTACGGTTCTTCATTAAAAACATAGCCATCGGGTATCTGCTAAGTGCATCAGCGACGACATTAGCCTTACCCGGATGGTACTGTAGGTTGATGTCAAAGTCCTTCATAAGCTCCAACCATTGCCTCTGGCGCATGTTGAGCTCTTTCTGAGTGAAGACATACTTGAGACTCTTGTGGTCTGTGTATATGTCTACCTTCTCGCCATAAAGATAATGTTTCTAAAGCTTCAGGGCAAAGATAACTGCTGCCAGCTCCAAGTCATACGTCAGGTAGTTCTTCTCATGATTCCGTAATTGCCGAAAGACATAGGCAATTACCTTTCCATGTTGTTGTAGCACACAACCTAATCATTTGCCTGAAGCATCATTGTAGATAGAGAATCCACCTGATCCGGATGGTAGCATCAATATAGGTGTCGTTGTCAACCTTCTCTTCAGTTCTTCAAATGACGCCTGGCATGCTTCGGTCCAAACAAACTCTTCGTTCTTCCTGGTAAGCTTTATCATAGGCTCAGCAATCCTTGTGAAGTCCTTAACGAACTTCCTGTAATATCCTGCTAAGGCCCAAGAAACTTCTGATCTCTGCAACTGTGCTGGGGGTTGTCCAAGATTCCACTGCTGCTATCTTCTTGGAGTCCACAGATACCCCTTCTCTTGTGACAACATGTCCAAGAAAATCTATTTTATCTAAAAAATTCATACTTGGACAACTTACCATATAGCTTTTCCTTCCTCAAAGTTTCCAAGACTATCCGCAAGTGTCTCTCATGCTCTTCCTGGGTCTTTGAGTAGATCAGAATGTCATCGATAAAAACAACGACAAACTGGTCTAGGTACTCATGGAAGACCTTATTCATGAGATTCATGAACAGTTGGGGCATTAGTAAGTCCGAAAGGCATGACCAAGAATTCATATTGTCCATACTTGGTGTTGAATGACGTCTTCGGAATATCCTCCTCTCGTAATTTGACCTAGTGATATCCCGATCTGAGGTCAATCTTCGAGAAAACCTTCGATCCACTCAGTTGATCGAAAAGTTCATCGATCCTGGACAGAGGGTACTTGTTCTTGATGGTGATATTGTTCAATGCCCGATAATCTATGCACATCCGTACGGTTTCGTCCTTCTTGGGTACGAAGAAAACTGGTGATCCCCAGGACGAAGCTCCATCTCTGATAAATCCCTGGGCCTTCAGTTCATCTATCTGGTCCTTCATCTCCTTAGCCTCCTTGGGGTTGACTCTGTAGCTTCTCTGTGAATTAGAGGAACAGCCAGGTACTAGATCGATAGTAAACTCTACGTCTCGACCAGGGGATAATCCGGATAGGTTGTCGGGGAAGACATCTAAGAATTTTGCTATCAGGGATGAAGGGGTCTGGAATCTTCTGTGATGGAGGTATAGGAGACACACCCCATGCTCTCTGGTACTCGAGCTACCTCAAACTCAGGTCCTTCAGGTGGACTAAAGATAACACAACCCCGATGACAGTCTATCAGGGCGTATTGCTTGCTCAGCCAGTCCATTTCCAAGACTACATCGTAGTTAGGGAGAGGCATAACTAGTAGGGGTGCTAGGAAGGTATGACCTGAGATGGTGATGGGATAGGTGTAAGTCTATGTGATAGGGATAGGTCCCCCACCAGTCATAATTCTATAGATCATCTTACTACACCCTACATCTATATGGTATGCAGCAATGAAATCTAAGGATATGAAATTGTGTAATGCTCCAGAATCAAACAAAGCTAATGTCGGGTGCGAATGTAATAAAATGACACCTGTGATAATGTCTCCCTCAGGTTTCGATTCTGCTTTCGGCTCCTCAACGGCCCAGGCAAAAGCTTGCCCGGCCCTGTACTGGTTGTAGTGCTGCAGCTGGATAGGTAGTGGGCCCTTCTGCTATCCAACTCCAGGTCTGTTGAATGTAGTAGGACCGTCTCTGACCTGGTGGGTGGAAGACCCGCAAGCAAGGCAGTGTCCCAGCTTCTTCCTACATATCTCCGCCGTGTGCCCGGGTCTCTTGTAGTGGGCACAAGTGACATTCTTTAGTTGGTTCTGCTAGGGTACTTTGTGCTGCTGTTACTGGTGAGAGGACCTGTTGTTGTTGTTGTTGTTGGGCCTCTTAAAGTTGCCATGGTGGTTGCTGCTGGATCATGGGTGCTCTCTCTTGGTCCGAGTAGATAAACTGGACTCCACGTCTTGGGCCACATTCAGTATCTTATCGTACGTCCTTGCTCTATTGGCGGCAACCATAGTACGGGTTTCTTCCCGCAGTCCGTGCCAAAACTTCTGGGCACGTTCCACGGGTCTGCTACCAGACGGGGTACAAACCTGCCGAGTTGGTTGAACTTGGCTACGTACTCTTCTATGGTACGATCTTCTTGCTTCAAGTCGTGAAACTGCCTTCCCATGGCTTCTAGGGCAGCTTCCGGAAAGAACTTCCTCTTGAACTGCTTTTTGAAGGAACGCCAGAAGGTTCCTCCAGTCTGGAATCTTGGCTCGTTCTTGTACCATATGCTAGCCAGATCCTGAAACTGTAGAGCTACAGCCTCTACCATGAGGTCGGGTGGGATTCGAACAATACTGAGGATTCGCTCCATGTCATCCAGCTATTCGTCCGCTTATACAAGGCCTTCAGTTCCCTTGAAAGGCCGTGGATTCATCTTCTTGAAACTTTCAATATCTCCAACTTTCTCCTGGATAATAGACTGTCAGTCAGAATTGTATTTCTCCAATGAAACATAAAATTTATCAATTTCACTTATCTTACCTTAACAGGCCTTGGTTCCGTCTGTGATGAGTCTAGCGCTACCATGGCGACATTATGGGCATTCTCCATGCCCGCCCTCATGATCGCGGTCTGTTCGTGATTAAGTTCTGCTTGAGACCTCTGGGCCTCAAGTACTCCTCGTAGCAGGCCTACGAGCTCGATGGGGTTCACTGGCACTGGTGGAGCAGCTGGAGGATTCGCGTCAGCAATCGAGAGTGTAGGTCTCGGGGGAATCGGTGCAGCTACTTGCACAGTGGAGGTGTATGCAGCACGGGGAGTCCGTGCAGCACGGGGCTGAACTGGAGAGGGGTCTGATTGAACATGGATAGGGGTATTACCGGAGGAAGAAACCTCTTCGTCCGCAGGCCCAGAGCGAGTCGTCTTTCCTTTCGCCATCTTCTGAAAGGTTTGGGTACAAACATAAGCAAGGTAGCCTATAGGACTATAAGCAAGCAAAAATAGATATTTAAATAGATAATTTCAATCCTATGTTGTAACAGGGTGAATATAATCTAAGTGTTCTAGTTGTTTCTAGAGTATGTTTTCCTAAAGTCTCATCTAGATCTAGGTCAAATTACAGGACTGTATGCTGGTCTAGACTAAGTTGACTAGGCTAATTTACAGAACTGACCTGCATAGGCCACCACTAAAAACATGTCACGACACGATCCCAATATAATGGGTCCAGTCGGATCATGTCCAGCCTGCACCGTTGTGAGACGATGGCAGTAAGCTGTATCAAGCAGCGAGCACAAGTAGACAAGACTAAAGCAGGAAAAGTAAAATATTTTTATTAACCTGAAAACTGGTCTGAAATAAAAAAAATACAAATAACAAGCATTTATTTATTACAGGGTTTATTTGCACGAAAAGGGAAATAAACTAGTCCAAAGTGCAACTAAAACTCTAGGCTCCCTGAGTTGGTTCAGCTACCTTGTCAGGGTTCGGTCCAGGCCCGTAGTAAGAGCTAAATGTGAGATCCTCGTCGTCACAGTTACCTAAAAATGTTGGATCTCCAGTCAGGAGGGAGCAAGAAACATATTTCCACATCTAACATTCTAAATAATAACAAATAAAATGCGAGACAGTTTAAAAACATTATATGTTTTTGAAAAATAATAATAAAAGACAACATGCAATATTCTCGGGAACTACAATGATGCAATTCTACAATAGTGTTTTGAGTATATAACAGAATCTGTGACCGGCTGGATAGAGGCAATATATATACTAGCATTCTGGCCAAAACGATAGTATTCGGTACGACTCAACCCCCTGTGTGGTAGGGGTTAGCGCGAGAGAGGCAATCGGAAAACAATGGCTTTGGTCACACACTACTAGAATGACTCATATTAGTGACGTCCAAAAACGTCGCTAATAAGTAAAAATACGTCGCTAAATAAATTTAGCGACGTAATTAGCGACGGAATAACTAGGTCGCCGAAAAGCTAGTCGCAGATCAAAAGTTCGTCGCCAATCGTCGCTGTTGCGACGAATAGTCTACGACGCTAAAACGTCGCAAACTTAGCGACGTCCGACGACATTTCTATTACGTCGCCAATTTAGCGACGTATATAGCGACGTCTATTCGTCGCATGTGGTGACATGGCAAGGTTTGCCATGTCAGCATGTTAGACAATGTTTAGCGACGGCCCGTCGTAGTTAGCGACGTCCAGATACATATTTGTGACGTACTTCCGCGTCGCAAATCCGTCGCCAAACGTCACAATCCGTCGCTAACATGCTGGAAAATTAAAAAAAATACAGTTTTCAAATCATGCACACTGTACTTTATATACAGTTTAAACAAAAATCCTGCACTTTATATACAGTTTAAACACTAATCCTGCACACTGCACTTTATATTCAAATCCTGCACACTGCACACTACACTTTATATTCAAATCCTGCACACTGCACTTTACACTTTATACTGTACTTTATATCATCACAAACATCATCACAGACACATCTTAGGGCCAACACATACAACTCATAACAAACATCATCACAGACACACATCCCGCGTCACAAACATAAATATATTCAAATCCTGCATACTACACTTCACAGACACACATCATCACAAACATCCAATAGAGTCAAATAAAAATGGGAGATGATAAAAAGTCTCCTACCAAGTGTATAAACAAAAGTGTACCAATAAACAATTTGTCCATAGGGCCAATACATACAACTCATAAAAAATAAATAAAATCACTGAGGACCCCTGCTGCGCATCTGAGATAGCATGTACCCATACTGCTCCTGTGTGAGCTGCATCGTAGGGGCAGTAGGAGACAGTACAATGTCTAGAGCCGGCGCCGTTGATGGACCGGGAGGACGTATCTGCTCCATCTCTCGCAGTCGCTCAGCATGCGCAGCAAGGGTACTCACCATCCTCCGAGTACTCAACCCTAGAGGGGGTGAATAGGAAAATAAAAAATAACTTGATCACAAGAAGCAATATATGACAAATAAAAAGAGAGAGTAGGAAGATCAAACACAAGATGTATCCTGGTATCCTCGCTTGAGGCAATCCAGTCCCGGAACTCTCTCCGGCTTAAATCTACTATTTAATAAAATAGTACACACGAGTTTGGATCCGAAGAACTCGCCAACTTCAACACGAGTTTGGATCCGAAGAACTCGCCAACTTAACACACGAGTTTTCTTACGAAGGCTTGCCAACTTCAAAGAAATGAGAAGAGAACTTGTTGATCTTCTAATACTTGAAGATCGAAAATTACAACTCTTAATAACTCTAGCACTTTGGGAGAGGATGACAATTAAAAGCTTGGTAGAGTATTAATGGTGGAGCTCTTGGTAGTTTGGAAAATTTATGGCAAGAGTTGGTGAAAGCTTCAAGAGAGAGAAGACTTTCATTTATAGAGAAACCAAGAGTAGGTAGCATTTAATGCTCCTGGATACAGTCTGACCGGCATACCGTCGGTATACCGGTCGAATAGTAACGGTCATAATAGTATCCGTTGGGAGCATTTAATGCTGCCATTAATGCAGTCTATGCCATTCAAAAATCAAATATTCTTAACCCTGTATACCGTCGGTATGCCGCGGTATACCGTCGGTATGCCGCGGTATACCGTCGGTATACCGACGTTTATCACAGAACGTTTTTGAGGCAAACAAAATGGTATTCCGTCGGTATGCCGGAGCATACCGTCGGTATGCCGAGGTTTGTCACAGAACGTTTTGTGGTCCACAAAACGGTGTACCGCCGGTATGCCGGAGCATACCGTCGGTATGTCGACATTTCTCACAGAAGGTTTTGTGGACAATAAAACGGTATACCGTCGGTATGCCGGAGCATACCGCCAGTATGCCGATCTATAGGATATTGATTTTTTACTTTAAGAAGTAGAAAGCTTTTAGTTTGTCATCCAACCTTAAGTGTTTACAAAAAGACCTAGACCTTGTACAGACTCGAAATCATGCAGTGTAGGAAGCCGTCTATGCAAGGAGCGCCGGTCATTACTTCAGTCTTCAAGGCTATGGATGGTAAACTTGAATGATATCAATCTGAAAACAGAGAAAACTAAACTACGAAGATGCTGTTAATATTATCAAAATAATAATGTACCAACAATCTTTCCCATTTTGATAATTAACAAAATAGAGAGATAGCATCTTCAGGGAGTGACTCCTCTGTAGGTAGACAACTCCCCCTCAATACATTTTCTTCCCCTTTGTCACTTAGTCAAAGATGGGAAAAATAATAACAAAAAATAGCATAAATATGGAGCACAGTATCATAGACAAAAGCATGTATTGATAGATAAAGTTGGAAATAGAATAGATACAGGACACCCATAACATACTTCACAAGACCAAATTAAAAACTCTCCTCTACGAGAGTTAGCAAGACAATAAAAAGCAGATAACAAGTCCCCGTAGGACTGCAAACAACAAGTAACAACCAACCACTGGTCCCGGAAGGACCTCAAAAGACAGAAAAAGACACAAACACAAACAACACTAAGACAAACATTTATTCGCCACCACTATCAAAAGGAAGCAACCCCTACTCGTCAGCCGGATCATCCCCACCATCCTGAGCCTGGTGGAAAGTGCCAACAGGATTAATGCCGTCCGGGTACATGAAACCGTAGGCATTGGGATCGGAAAAGCGGGAGGCCTGGTACATTGGATCCTGAAGATTCAGATCCAGAAATGCATCCTTGTCCTGAAGGGTGCGCTGAATGAAATAGGCCTGGTCATGGAAGCGGGACTGAATCAGAGTGCCAAGGCCATGAGTGTTGGCTCGCATCTGCTCCTCTGCCTGAGCCATACGTATATCGAAATGCTGCTGAGTCAGCAGCATGTAGCGGTCGGAGGCAGGAGGAGTAGAGGCGGGTGCGGCAGGGGCAGAAGCTGGCGGCTCTTGGGAGGAGGAGGCACGGGATGTGGAGGCACGGGATGTGGAGGCACCACCGATAGAGCGAGAAACAGCGAGGAAGGATGGGACGCCGTCCGAGTAGCATTGGGAGAGGTCAACTTGCTTGGCTTCCAAGATGAGAGTGATGAAGGAGCCATAATAGAGATTCTGCTTCCCCGCGGGCAGGACGCCGAAGAAAGCATGGAGAAGAGTCTTGGGGAAGGAGAAAGGCTTCCTCGAATACAAGTAGTACATGCATACCAGGGCGTCACCAGTGATGGCGTCATAGTTGCCACCCTTGGGATAGAGAGTGTGGTATACGATCCTATGGAGCTCGTAATAGAACGGCTCCAGTTGGGCAGAAAGAGCCGGGATATTAGGAGGGTTTGGGCCCTTACAAATAATGGCACAGAATTCGTCAAAGGAGACCGATGCCAAATTATGAAGAGCAGCCAAGCCCGGTAGAGCCTCTCCTCTGTCCGGGATGCCAAGAATACTGGAGAGGTCACGAGCCGTCAGACGGAAATGACGATCGTTGACCATCGTCTCAGTGGCTCTGTTCTCCATGTCCGGGATCATGTTGCAGTAGAAGATACGAATGGCGACGGGGTAGACAGGCACCTGACGCCGAAGAAGGAAGGATAGTCCAGCCGCCTCGAAGAGAGAAACATGGCCAGGAAAGAGATTCCAGTTTATGGCTCGACCTTTGTAAATGTTATGGTGCACGAAGTGGTAAAACCAAGACTCGGCAGCCAGGGGAGAGGTGAAGACCTGCTGATCGTAGCTATGGGGAAGAGCCACCGGGGTGAAGGGATTCGAAGCGATGGAGGAGAAACGAGCACGCTTGGGGGCAGCCATTGGGAGAAGAAGATAGTTGGAGAAGGAAGTAGGGTTTTGAGAGTATGTGAGAAGTGGAGGAGAAGGAAGAAGAAAATAGGGTTTTTAAGGAGATGTTGGGAAGGGGAGGGTTGGTTAATGGGGAACGGTTATAGAGTGGAAGTGGAAAGGTTTGTGGGTTGGAAATGATGAGAGTGAAGATAAAAGAGGAGTAAAGGGGAATAGGAAGAGATGGGTAGTTAATGTTGATGGAAAGTTAAGATATGGGGAAGAGGAGAGGAGGAGGTGGGTAATAAAGAGGGAAGTGATTGATGTGAAGGGTATTAATGAAGAGAAGAAGGGAATGAAGAGAAAATAAAGAAAAGGTGGGCCCGAGGTGGATTTGACACAGCAGTCTGTCGTGCATCGGTATACCGTCGGTATGTCGACGTATGCCGACGGTATACCGATTTTTGGAACAGAACATAATTCTGAACCAAAATCGGCATGTCGTCGGTATACCGTCGTATACCGTCGGTGTGCCGGCCGGGAAGAACTAAGAGTCAAAATTTAAAATATCCAATTCTTGGCAAAAAAAATGAAGCGATCCTCCGGGAGCGGTTTGGTGAAAATATCGACTAACTGATAAGTAGTGTCAATAAATTCAAGACGAATATCTCCTTTTTGTTGATGGTCACGAAGAAAATGGTGTCTAATTTCAATGTGCTTCGTGCGTGAGTGACAAATCAAATTTTTTGTGAGATTGATCGAGCTAGTGTTATCACATCTAATAGGGGTGCAAGTATGAAAAATGCCATAATCTATGAGTGTTTGTGACATCCAAAGAATTTGTGCACAACAGCAACTGGCCGCAATATACTCGGCCTCAGTGGTTGAAAGAGCAACATAATTTTGTTTCTTACTAAACCACGATACCAAAGGTTTCCCAAGGAATTGACATGTACCGCTAGTGCTTTTTCGGTCAATCTTGCATCCGGTAAAATCTGCATCCGAGAAGTCGTGAAGCTCAAAGGATGAAGATTTTGGATACCAAAGGCCCATGTTCACGGTGCCTTTGAGATACCGAAAAATATGCTTTACGGCACATAAGTGCGATTCCTTTGGATTTGCTTGATATCGTGCACAAAGACAAACACTAAACTTGATATCAGGCCGACTAGCAGTTAGATAAAGTAAACTACCAATCATACCTCGATACTTACGAATGTCAACCGATGTGCCATCTTCATCATTGTCAATCTTTGTCGTTGTTGCCATAGGAGTCCTCATTGATTTGGATGAGTCAAGTTCGAAACGCTTGAGGAGATCCTTTGTATATTTTGCTTGATTGATGAAGGTTCCTTTGGGTCCTTGTTTGATTTGTAAGCCCAAAAAGAATGATAGTTCACCCATCATGCTCATTTCAAATTCTTCCTGCATAACTTTAGCAAATTTTACACAAAGTGTATTGTTAGTAGAACCAAAAATAATGTCATCGACATAAATTTGAACCAATAAAAGAGTACCACTATGGGATTTGATAAAAAGTGTTGTGTCGACTTTTTCCTTAGAAAAATCGTATGAAACGAGAAAGGAGCTAAGGCGCTCATACCAAGCACGGGGAGCTTGTTTGAGGCCATAAAGGACTTTGTGGAGTTTGAACACGTGATTATGAAATTAAAAATCTTCAAATCCAGGAGGTTGTTTTACATAAACTTCCTCTTTAATAATACCATTTAGAAAAGCACTCTTAACATCCATTTGAAAGAGTTTAAAATTATTAAAACAAGCAGAAACACATAGCATGCGAATGTATTCAAGACGAGCAACCGGAGCATAGGTTTCGTCGTAGTCAATGCCTTCCTCTTGATTATAGCCTTGAGCAACCAATTGGGCTTTGTTACGAGTCACTAACCCATCTTCATTAAGTTTATTTCGAAACACCCATTTAGTTCCAATAATGGGGTGATTGCTAGGTTTTGGGACAAGTTCCCAAACCTTGTTTCGCTCAAATTGATTTAGCTCTTCCTGCATCGCTATCATCCAAAATTCATCAAGAAAAGCATCATTAATAATTTTAGGCTCTATTTGAGAGATAAAAGCCACGTTTGCATAAAGATCACGAGTGGAGGATCTAGTGCTAACACTGGAGGAAGGATCCCCAATGATAACTTTCTTAGGATGATTGGTGACAAATCTCCATTCTTTTGGGAGATCCTTTTGAGGAGGCTCGAGAGGTGGAGACTCTTTTGTTGGAGGAGTCACAACTTTATTGTTAGATGAAGAAGGACGATCTTCAATAGTGGAGTTCTCCAACCCAAATGAGATGTCATCAATATCATCAGAATAAGAGAATGTAGAAGAGTTAAGTTCATTAAAAGAGACATTGAATGACTCTTCGACAACAAGACTTCTTTTATTAAAAACACGAAAACCTTTACTATGAGTAGAGTATCCAAAGAATATTCCTTCATAGGCTTTTTCTTCAAACTTGCCTAGGTTATCCTTGGTATTCAAAATAAAACAATTACAACCAAAAACTTTAAAATATTCAATAGAGGGAATTTTGTCAAACCAAAGCTCATAAAGAGTCTTCTTAGAAATAGGTCTAATCAAGACCCTATTTATAACATGACATGCCGTGTTAACGGCTTTCGTCCAAAAATATTGGGGGAGCTTGTATTGGTTTAGCATAACCCGGGCCATATCGCCAAGGGTTCTATTCTTTCTCTCCACAACACCATTTTGTTGAGAAGTTCGTGGACAAGCAAAATCATGTCCAAAATCATTCTTTTCATAAAATCTTTTGAAATCGGCATTGTCAAATTCTCCTTCATGATCACTTCTAATCTTGTTAATAGAAAAATCTTTCTCATTTTGAACACGTTTACAAAAAGCAACAAATTTACAAAAAGTATCACTTTTGCAAGCAAGAAAAATAACCCAAGTAAATCTCAAAAAATCATCAACCAAAATAAAAGCATAAAGCTTGCCTCCAAGACTAGCAACTCTACTAGGACCAAAAAGATCCATATGATTAAGTTGAAGAGGTCTAGAGGTACTCACAGAGTTTATGGATTTGAAGGATGACTTGGTCAACTTACTCTTCTCGCATTCTTCACACACCATATCCTTCTTGAACGGGATACTTGGGAGTCCACTTACGAGCTTCTTGGTAGCAAGACGAGAAATGGTATCCATGTTGGCGTGTCCGAGCCTCATGTACCAAAGCCAACTTTCATCGTTCTTAGCAACTAAGCACCTGTCATTGTTAGTGTCTTCGACAAGATATAAAACATAGATATTATTTTCTCTAATGCCTTCATAAATAATAGATCCACTTGAACTATCGGTAATGAAACATTTGAGCTTAACAGACTTGATATCATAACCGTTATCGGTAAGATGACTAATACTAAGAAGATTGTGTTTAAGATTAGTAACAAGACACACATTTTTAATACAAGAAAAAAGAGGGAAACCGATATTACCATTTTCTATAATGTGACCTTTAAGATTGTTACCAAAGGAGACGTGTCCTTACTTCTTTATCGATAGCGTTATAAATAATGAAGCATCCCCGGTCATGTGCCGTGAACAACCGCTATCGAGAATCCACTTGCTTCTAGCATGAGAAGGACTCTTCACCTACAACATAAGTTGAAGATGAACATTTTGGTACCCATGATCGTATGGGTCCTTGAGTGTTAGTCTTAGGAACCCACTTAAAAACTTTCTTATCAACTAGTTTCCTTGTATGACAATAATTGGTCGTATGTCCAAGCAAGCCACAGTAGTTGCAAATCATAGAGAATTTAGAAGAAGATATGTGATTATCATGCATATGTGAATCTCTAGTGCGAGGAGTTCTATCATTAGTATTATGATGATGATAATAAAAAGCATGATGCGAAGTATTTTTCTTAACAAATGGTCCTTTCCTTGTGTTAGTAAAGGATTTGTGTGTAGTGTTTATGTAAGAAGTATGCCTAGCATTGTGATGAGTGTGGAGGTGTCTTGGAGTATGCATGTGAGTAGTGTTCTTATTACCTAGTTTCTTACTCTGTACAAGAAGATCATTATACTTAATAGAAGTATCATATTCTCTCCTATTAGCATCTTGAACCTTATGCATGGCAAATTCATAAGCCCTTCTCATGGATTGAATCTCATCATCCTTCTTCTTGATGGTGACAAGAGATTCTTGAAACTTGAGTCGCAAAGACTCTATTTCATCCATGTCAGAAGCAGGAGATTTCCCCTTTACATCAATAATGATGCTTGAGAGTCTCTCTACTTCAAGTTGAAGAGCATCAACCTCTTTAAGAGATTTCTTGTATTTATTCCTAACACCTTTGTGCTCTTCATGTAGTTCAAGGATGGCTTTCTCCAAGTCATCATAAGTAAGAGTATTTAAGGAGAGATCATCAAGTACCTCATCGGTTGCCATGAGACAAATGTTGGCATTGTGTTTGCACTCTTTGTCGTTGTCGGAGTCGCTAGCGTCACTCTCACACCAAATACTTGTGTTGGCAAATTTTCTGGAGGACGAGCTTCCTTTGCTAGGCTTTTCGTACTTATTTGAGTCTTTTCAAATCATAGGACAGTCCGTCTTGATGTGTCTGGTTCTTCTGCATTGATAGCACGCCGGATCTTTTTCATTGTCTCGTCTGAAGCGGTTGGCTTTGTTGAATTTGAGGAACTTTCGGAAGTGCTTAGCTGTGAGAGCTATTTCTTCATTATCGTCCGACTCGTTGTCGTCGGAGCTATCCTTGGAGTAGGACTTTGTAACTTTGAGAGCAAGAGACTTCTCCTTCTCTTTGGCCTTCTCCTTCTCCTTCTCTTGTATGGAAGATTCCTTTTGATCTTTCCTATCGAGTTTATGAGTCATTAGCTTCCCCATGAGGGTCTCAAGGTTCATGACTGAAGGTCGTTCTCCTCAATGATTGCGGTAGCTTTAGGACTCCATCCTTTTGTCAATCCTCTAAGGATTTTTTTGATCTTTTCATAAGCAGGATATTCCTTACCAAGAGAAGAAAGAGGATTAATAATATCACCAAAACGAGTAAACATACAAGTAATAGACTCATCATGTTTTATCTTAAAGGACTCATATTCTTGCGTGAGTCTACTGATCTTGAATTCCTTTACTTATGATGTACCCTCGTGTGTGACTTCACGTAACTTCCAAATCTCATTGGAAGTCTTGCAAGTAGATATTCTATTGAATTCACTACTATTGAGAGCACAATAAAGAGCGTTCATAGCCTCGGCATCTCGACTAGCAAGCTTCTTAGTGTTTTTAGTAAGTATGTCCCTAAGGGAGTCAACAACAACATCCTCAATAACTCTTGAAGGAGTAGAGAGACCATTTATCACACAATCCTATAAATCGAAATCTATGGACTTCAGATAAATGCTCATCCTAATCTTCCAGTAGTTATAGTTGGTTCCATCAAATAGGGGAGGCCTATTTATGGAGTGTCCCTCATTGTGGAAGGTGTTGATACTAGGGTTAGTGGCCATGGATCACTCAAAGGGTGTAAATCCAAATCAAGAGAACAAAACTCTGATACCAATTATAGAACCCTAGAGGGGGGTGAATAGGGAAATAAAAAATAACTTGATCACAAGAAGCAATATATAAAAAATAAAAAGAGAGAGTAGGAAGATCAAACACAAGATGTATCCTGGTATCCTCGCTTGAGGCAATCCAGTCCCGGAACTCTCTCCGGCTTAAATATACTATTTAATAAAATAGTACACACAAGTTTGGATCCGAAGAACTCGCCAACTTCAACACGAGTTTGGATCCGAAGAACTCGCCAACTTCAATACACGAGTTTTCTTACGAAGGCTCGCCAACTTCAAAGAAATGAGAAGAGAACTTGTTGATCTTCTAACACTTGAAGATTGAAAATTACAACTCTTAATAACTCTAGCACTTTGGGAGAGGATGACAATTAAAAGTTTGGTAGAGTATTAATGGTGGAGCTCTTGGTAGTTTGGAAAATTTATGGCAAGAGTTGGTGAAAGCTTCAAGAGAGAGAAGACTTTCATTTATAGAGAAACCAAGAGTAGGTAGCATTTAATGCTCCTGGATACAGTCTAATCGGCATACCGTCGGTATGCACCGGCATACCGTCGGTATACCGGTCGAACAGTAACGGTCATATTAGTATCTGTTGGGAGCATTTAATGCTGCCATTAATGCAGTCTATGCCATTCAAAAATCAAATATTCTTAACCCGGTATACCGTCGGTATACCGACGTTTATCACAGAACGTTTTTTAGGCAAACAAAACGGTATACCGTCGGTATGCCGGAGCATACCGTCGGTATGTCGAGATTTGTCACAGAACGTTTTGTGGTCCACAAAACGGTATACCGCCGGTATGCCGGAGCATACCGTCGGTATGCCGATATTTCTCACAAAAGGTTTTGTGGACAATAAAACGGTTTACCGTCGGTATGTCGGAGCATACCGCCAGTATGCCGATCTATAGGATATTGATCTTTAACTTTAAGAAGTAGAAAGCTTTTAGTTTGTCATCCAACCTTAAGTGTTTATTGAAAGACCTAGACCTTGTACAGACTCGAAATCATGCAGTGTAGGAAGCCGTCTATGCAAGGAGCGCCGGTCTTTACTTCAGTCTTCAAGGCTATGGATGGTAAACTTGAATGGACAGACTTTATGTAGTAGAGCTTCTGAAATGATATCAATCTGAAAACAGAGAAAACTAAACTACGAAGATGCTGTTAATATTATCAAAATAATAATGTGCCAACATACTCTCCTCAATCGAAGTATGTACCTGAGTGAGTGAGACAGACATGGTCCTCTGCGATCCCTCCAGCTCGACCTGTCTACACTCTGTGCGCTGCGTACTCGGTGAGCATGTGCAAGCTGGCAGCTGTAGCCTGCTGTAGACTCATCAGCTCCTGTATACTGCGCTCGACCGTATCAAATCGTCCGGTGATCATCGGATCGTCGCTCTGCGGTATGGTGATCAGAAATCTGCTGCTGCTACTCGCGACGCAGCTCGTCGATCTGACGACCAATATCCTGAGCTCGTCGATCTGACGACCAATCTGCTGCTGGAGACTGTGCACTGACAGAGGGGGTCCGGGATGACTCTGAAGCCAAATAGGCGCCATAGGATCCCGTACCTTAGTATATACCCTTCTGAAGACCACCAACGGCGGTCATCCAGAGGTCGTCCGACGATGGAGCTGTAGGCGGCTAGGAGGAAGTACTATTCCCTCCCTCTGCTGGCGCACTAGCAGCAGCAGCCGCCTCCTCTTGTAGCCGAAGAAACTCGGCCTAGAACAATGTTTGCTAACGTCTAAGTGTTTGCTAAAGTTTATATTGATATCTATTTTCCTATTTTCTAAATTATAGTAAATTAATATAAAGAATAGAACGTACATATGCCTGCGTCGCCCTCTCGTCAATGTACTCCCCAGCCCTCCGATGGATGACCAGGAAGACGGTCACCATGTTGGGGTCCTCACCCTTTTTTACCTGTTAGAATATATTATCTATTATTAGTATTAAACATTCTATCCAACTATATATAAAATGATATACGTCATAGGAAATGTACCAGACGACGAAAATGCTCCGTCATCGGAATGGAGCTACCATACCACTTACTGGCGCTCGACCGCGCCACCTTGGCCTTGTCAGACCGCTCCTGGTACTTGGCCTCGCCGAATCTAGCCTTCATCGCAGTCCACTACTCTGGCGTGATCCAACCATGGATCGCCTTTTCGGAGCGATCACGAGGCTTCTGGTCGTGGATCGTATCACGGATGAGCTTGCCTGCGACGGCAGAAAATTGGGCCTCGATCTTCGTTGCCCGGTGTGGCGGATAGAAATAGGTCCTCTACAAGAAGTAAAATAGAAAAGTTGTATAATATACACAAATAATTATTAAAATTTAAAAATAAACAAAATTTTTACCTTGAAGTGGGCCAACCAAAAGGCATTCCTATCTGCGGGAGCATCTAAGTAGTTAATCTAAGGCCCACCATAATTCTGCCTCAGAAATAATCCCAGCTGTCTCTGTACTGCAGGAGGCCGATATCTATATAATAATAAATTTCATGAATATATATGTACATATAATCATTTGAGAAATATATATTAACTAATTAACTTACTTCATAGGCCCGTCCGTCCAAATCTCCATACGCGTCTCGTCCGGGGGAGCGCATGGAGGGTCACTCTCACCTCCTGCCTGGGCAGGATCAGTCTGATTGTCGTCCTCCATATGCTCGACGTCGACTCTCCCCATGGAGCCGTCGATAGGAGGAATGCTGGATACGAGATCTGGAATGCTGGACGACGAGGGAGGAGTCGCCAACCAGCTGGAACTGCCCTGTCCCGGTAATGGACCGGGAACAGAACGGTACACGGCTCACATCATCAGTAAATATGCTAAAAACAATATCGTTCAATTAATGTAATAGTATAATAATCAACACTATTAAAATAATGTAGACGTATTAATTACTTACCCCTCCAGCTTTTCTACTTTATCATCGTCGCAGTTGAGTAATACATACACCTGAGCAGCCCTTATCTCATCATCGTTCAGATATCTCTTCTTCATTTTACCCGATGGCTTTCCTGGAGCATTGAATACCTTCAGTATTGTATCATTCCATTCATGATCTCCGTCGTCGTTTCTGGAAGCTTTCGTTCTATTGGTTGCAACGTGAGGCTTGAAATACATCGAACAAAAATTTGTAATCTCCTCGAGAACATAGGCTTCACAAATAGAACCATAGACCCGTGTCTTATTTTTTACCTTTCTTTTTAGGTGATTCAAATGTCGCTCGAACGGGTACATCCATCGATATTCAACGGGTCCACCAATACGTGCCTCATAGGATAGGTGAATCGACAAATGCTTCATAGAGTCGAAGAATCCAGGAGAAAACACCCTCTCTAGCTTGCACAGTGTTACCGCAATGTCCTTATCTTACTTTTCTAGACGATCAACGAGCAATTTCTTAGAACAAAGATCCCTGAAGAATATGCTAAGCTCCGTCAACGGATCCCAAACTGCCTGCGGTAAGAATTCCCGAAATGTAATCAGAATTAACCTCTCCATGAATACGTGACAATCGTGGCTCTTCATACCCGTCAATTTATTTTTCTTCGGATCGACACATCTTCTCAGATTTGACACATATCCGTCTGGAAATTTTAGGCCCTGGATCCACCGACAAAGTCTCACTTTATCCTCCTTGTCCAGTGAGAAAATTGATTTCGGCAGGAACTGTTTTCCATTCTCCTTTATCAAATACAATGCAGGGCGTTTGCATATTTCTTCTAAGTCCAACCTAGCCTTGGGATTGTCTTTCGTTTTTTTCTTTTACGTCCATCACAGTATTAATTATGTTATCAAACATATTATTCTCAATATGTATGACATCAAGATTATGTCTGATCAGATTGGTCCTCCAATATGGCAGATCCCAGAATATGCTCCTCTTTGTCCAGTTATGATCTCTACCAAATCCATCGCACTTGTACCCAGTTGTAGGATCTTCGATAGCACTTAGAAAATCTCTAACCTTCTTCCATATCGTGGCTCCGCACCACCTTGGCGGTGGATCACGCTTCTCTACAACGCTGGCATGGAATACATTCCTGTTTCTTCTGAACGGATGATCTTTTGGCAGAAATTGCCGATGACAATCAAAGATGCACGGTTTTCCTTCGTGTTTCAAGCGAAAAGCCTTAGTACAGTCCATGCAATATGGACATGAGAGACGGCCATGAGTGCTCCATCCAGATAACATTCTATAGGCCGAAAAGTCGTTGATGGTCCACATAAGGGTTGCCTTCATCTGAAAATTCTGCTTCCTGGAAACATCATACATGTTAGCGCCTACTTCCCATAACTGATTCAACTCATCTATCAAAGGCTGTAAGTACTCATCAATGTTCCTTTTAGGATTTTTTGGACCAGAAATTATAACGGTTAGAAACATGTACTGAGTCTTCATGCACATCCAAGGCGGTAGGTTATACGGAGTGACAATCACAGGCCAGCACGAATACTGGGATCCCAAAAGACCAAAAGGAGTAAAACCGTCAGAAGATAGCCCCAACCTGACATTACGCGGATCTGAAGCAAAATCAGGATATACTCGATCAAAGTGCTTCCATGCTTCTCCATCGGATGGGTGATCCAACACTCCTTCAATCTATTCTCGCATGTGCCAACTCATATTTTCGGTCGTCTCTTTTACCATAAATAATCTTTGCAACCGCGGCGTTAAAGGCAAGTAGTGCATTGAATCGGTCGGTCTTCTTGCACCGGTAGACCTTTCTGTACTAGTTGTCTTATAGCGATCAGCACCTTAAAATCTGTACACATCTGTGTCCTTGTCATCTTTGTAGTACAGCATGCACCCATTGCGACATGAATCGATTTTCTCGTATCCCATCCAGAGCGATCTCACCATCCTCTTAGACCGATAGAAGTCTTTAGGTAACTTAGCACCCACCGGCAAGATCTCTATAATCAACTCCAACACTCGACTGTAACATTCTTGCGACATATTAAAATCTGACTTAATGCTCAAAAGTCTTGTAACCACCTCCAACGGTGAATGATCCTCACAACCAGGATAGAATAGAGTCCTTGCATTCTCCAACTACTCTATGAACTTTGCAGCATCAATATTCGGTGCCTCCTCAGCTGCATCATGAACGAAACTAGGCCCCGCAGCATTGAAAACCATGTTCACGCACCCGTCGTCGTATGTATGATTATCTGAAACAAAATTAGGTCCCGCATGCATATACGGCTCAACATAAGGCTCTGGCTCTGATGCTAAAGACACAAGTTCTCCATATGCGGTCCATTGATAGTAATTAGGCGTGAAACCCCTCGAGTACAAATGTTATGTCACTTCCACTTCTGGATAATATTTTACGTTATGACATTTCACATACGGACACTTAATTTTGGTGTCGTCCATGTACTGAGGGAACGCCTTAGCAAACTGCAGGAACTGCTCTACTTCCGCTATGTATTCATCCTGTACACCATACATATCATCAGGACGACGATTGTACATCCATGAACGATTTCACAAGTAGTAATTCATATCCATTTGAAAATAATTTTGTAAAGATGGACACACATGTTCAGCACAGTAACTAGTCAAACTGGGTGAAGTTGAGTTGACTAAGTCAATATCTTGGACAAACTAGTCAAACTGGGTGAAGTTGACTAAGTCTAGGCAATTATCCTTTACTAGACATAGACATGGAAGAAACACCGATATTTGCAGTATCCGAACTTCCTAGTGTATATTACAGTAGAGAGACATGGTAACCGTGTGTAGGGGTGCAACTCGGGCGGGTTGGGTCGGGCTTGAGGTCAACCCAAGCCCAACCAGATGAATCATAAGCCTAATCCGAGCCCAAGCCCGACCTGACCTCGGGTTCAACATATGAAGCCCAAGACCAAGCCCGGAGGATCGGGTTGAACTCGGGTTGGGTCGAGTCCATCGGAGAATGTTGACCAACTGTTGACTTTCAGTCAACTGGTCAACTCTGGTTTGGTTTTGGGTCAATTCTAGTCACTTTTAGGCTAAGTTTGACGTTCGGTTGACTTTCGTTGACTTTTGATCAAAACGGTCAACCGAGGTCAAAACTAGTCAAAGAGCACTAATCCTAACCATTACCAACCAAGACAATCGATTTCTAACCATATCCTAACACCTTAGACTCATACCTTAGCTTCTAGGCAATTACCTTAACTTACCCTATTACCTTACCCTTTCATAGCTAGGGTAAATCCTAATTATCTTGTGATACCATCTTGGTATCACAAGATACCTCAACCTGTCACGCTCACTCTAGCCCACATCTAACTCTAATACAAAACTTTTAATATAAAATCTTACTAACATATCTTCCACAATTTCCTCACTCTCTAACACAAACCACATCCTATTACCAAACCTTTCCTTAACATATTATCTAACCACTAACATACTCTTCTAACTAAACGCTCAACTCACTAACTCACTAACAACACACACACACACAACATGAAGGGGGTTAAGTGACTGTTTTTGATGAAAAGGATGAATGGATGAATGAATGGTGAATGGGTGAGTGGATGAATGAATGGTGAATGGGTGAATGGATGAATGAATGGTGAATGGGTGAATGAATAAATGAATGGTGAATGGGTGAATGAATAAATGAATGGACTACTATATGTGAAGGATGAATGGATGGATGAATGAATGGATATGGATGAATGGTGAATGGGTGAATGAATAAATGAATGGTGAATGGGTGAATGACTAAATGAATGGTGAATGGGTGAATGAATAAATGAATGGACTGCTATATGTTTAGTCATCGTTTAAGTATTTGAGTTAATTAAATAATTAACTCTCTCACATCCTCATTTCTTTTATGTTTAGTCATCAAACAAATGGAAGAAGATAAGAACTAGGATAAAAAAAAAATGCATATGTAAAATATATATATATATGTACGTACTACATGCATATGTAGCTTTTCAATTTCCTCTCTTTTACTATCCAAACATATCCCTATATAAAGAGAGCACCAGCTCTTATGGAGGGTGAGTAGAAACATTTTCTATCAGCCAGTCCATTCTTTCAACACTCCAGTGGTTATTCCGAAAAGGAGCTGATACAAATAAAATTCTATAAGTTCTATTGACTGTACAATGAGCGTTCACTGAGAACAAATCGACTAGAAGAATGTCGAATCTTACTTTGAGCAATGATGGTTCTGACCAACCCAACATAATGTTGGACTAATCTTTTTTAGCAAGCTTTATAGCAGTTTTCACAGCTTACAATTATTTAGATGGTCAAAACGGTCAACCGGACAAGCCATCGGACTTAGACATAAACCCGACACATGAACCCGAGCGTAACTCGATTGTTGATCGGGTTCAAATATTTTAACCCAAATTCGAGCCCGAACCCGAGTATCTTCAACCCTAACCCAATCCATTAACGGGTTTATCTGATTGGGTTCGGCCCGTGTGTGTGTGTCCGTGTGTGTCTGTGTGTGTGTGTGTGTGTCCGTGTGTCCGTGTGTGTGTGTGTGTGTGTGTGTGTGTGTGTGTGTCTGAGTGTGTCATGCCCCGCTCCCGCAGGAGCGATCATCTTCGCTAAGGCGTGATGCTGCACGGACTTAGGTTGCGCCCGTGCAAGGCTAAGTCTAGAAACGGCCGATTTGAGCTAGGCCACAGAGTCGCACAGAGTGTCCCCATTTGCAGCGGAAAGTAAATGAACACAAATTGAAGCGAATTCAAACTCTTTATTGATTTTCAAGAAGTTTACAAGCGGCGATAGGCCGATATTACAAATCGCTCAAGCTCTCTCTCCTTGAAACATAAAAGGCGTGCCAAGTGGCTTACAAGATGGAATGATTCATAGCGATGTTTCGATACATTATGTCATGTATAGGGTGCTTCAGCTTCTTGCAACGTTCCAAGGCCCCAGAGTTGGCTCCGCACCTTAATACGTTCGTTGGAAGCTGTAATGCCTGTGGTTCGTATTACGTATTTTGGAAATACGTGTACGTGTCTTTTCTTGTATTATTCCTTGTTTAGCTCTCGGCTTGGTTTAACTCTCGGTTCGGGTTGGCTTGGTTCGGCCGGCCCAATGCTTGGTTCATCATGGGCCAAGGGTGGAACACCTTAGCCTATGCTTCTCTTTCATTTCCACCACAACCCCCCTTCTTTATTATCCCCACCAACCTTCTCTCTCCTCCATAATTCTCATTTACTTCTCCTTCCCCCACCATTACTCTTCTCCACCAACCAAGAACACCATAGGCAAGTGCAACTTGCTTCCACAAGAGAACTCCTTTTGATGATTTCATTAGCTTCTCCTCATGATTCTAAACCACATTAGAACTTGTCATTTTCTATTTTGAGGCCTTAATTTTTGTAGATCTAGAGTTTTGCTATTTTCGGATTTTGGTGTTTTGATCTATCAAACTTGCTTGTTTTCAAGTTTTGATGGTTCCATGTTTTAGAGAATTTCATTCTACCCAATTTTGACCTTTGGAAAGTTGGATTCGGACTTGTTTTGACCAAGATTTGGGCAATTGAAGCTTAGATTCAACTTTAGAGTTCTTGCTGTTCTTGCCATTTGGAGAAGACAGTGAAAAGTGAGCTAGCTTTTTAGCTTACGCCACTGAGCTGTACGCTGCTCTTTAGCGAGCGTACGCTGACTTGTGTACGCTGCTCTTTAGCGAGCGTACGCTAACTTGTGTACGCTGCTCTTTAGCGAGCGTACGCTAACTTGTGTGCGCTGCTCTTTAGCGAGCGTACGCTGACTTGAGTACACTGCCCTTTTGCGAGCGTACGCTGACTTGAGTACGCTGCTCTTTAGCGTGCGTACGCTAGCCTTGATACGCTGCCCGTTGGTAGCGTGTCTTGAGCGTACGCTAGCTTGAGCGTACGCTGACCTGTGGCTTGAGCGTGCCCTTGTGTACGCTGACCCTTGCGTACGCTCCCCATTGGAAGTGTATGGAACCTTTGGTACGCTAGCTCGAGCGTACGCAGACCTGAGCGTACGCTAGCCTGAGCGTAGCCTGGCTTGAGCGTAGCCTGATTACCCTTGATCTTCTATAGCCCTGTATATTGATATTTTCTTAGATATTTAACGTCCATTTTATATCCTTACGCCTTTTTGTCCTGAACTTGATACTCATGATTTTACTTGATATGTTGTAATTGATAACTGAGCCTGACACGATAGTGACCCGTGATGGTGCACTCTTGACATGAGTTACCTGACATGACCTGATAGTGGCCCGTCGTGGCGCACTCCTGACAAGTACACTTGACATGATAAACCTGACATGTTATATCTTGATAAGCTGTTGCGACGGCTACCTGACATGACATGACCTGTATAAATAACCTGGACACCGTGGGCGATTGTGCTTGTACAAATAATCCAGTCCTGTCTTGCATCATGTCTAGGAGGGGACTCCTGAGTACCACGGTCAGGAGTACCTACTAAAATGGACTAAGGTTAACAACTAGATTAATACATTAGTCATGAAGAGATTTTCTAGCTACAGGCAATCCCTTACCTGAGCGCGCTTGGGATCTGTAGCCTGCCGTCGAGTAGGGCACATTTCCAGCACACTGTCATGTGTTGCACCCTTCAAACTGCTTAAGGGTACATGCGTTTCCTGGACGATGTACCCACCTGAATTCAACCCTAATCTCTCGACCTGGGTGACCTGGATGGTCTGCAGGGCTTGTGGCTGTGGAATAATCTCACTGCATCTTGTTAGTAATTAGGCTTGTGACAACCCTAGTTAGTTAAAGTATCAAGCCGTAATTCTTGCTTGGCCGTGAAGTGATTGGATGGAGTCTAACCAGTCTAGTCTTGCCCTGACCCTGTTCCAGACTATTGAATGACCAGAATGCTTGTATTTATTTTACCGATAAATGGTGAGAATTCCAAGCTCCGTTCAGACGAAGGGTTACAACCCCGGTCCTTGTTTGGTTTACGGGTTGTAACCTGGCTATCTGAATAGTTCCCTGGTTATCTCGTCGTATATCATCCTGATATGTTTCCTTTTATTCCAGTCCTTATTTTTATTTATATTTGTATCTTGTGCTGATTGCTGATTTTAGTTCTTAAGTGAAGCCTCCTTTGTGGCACTTGCTCTTTCTGGGGTCTGACCCAGCTGGTTTTGTGTGGCCAGATTTCGGAGCAACTCCAGAGGATCTACCGACTTCCCTGCCAAATGGTGGCCACTAGACGGAACCCTGGCAACGAGTGAATTATTTTTGGCTCTCCCGCTCTATTGTAAAAATATTCTTTTGAGGCGTTTAGCCGACGAGCACCTGTTTAGCTCGATTGCACTTACTTACTGTCTGCCTACGGGCTGTAACATGATTGACAAATCCTAGGGTTGATCATGTATGACTAAACTCTTGCTAGTCCTAATATTTTGTAACGACTAGCTTCATGATCAGCTGAATATGTAATATTTGGGACGCCTTATTATTGTATATTTAATGATCATATATCTTGTGACTCTTACTTACTTGCTTATGATTGAGACACTAGGCTTGTTCATGACCTTAAGAGACTGTTGGCTTGTAGATAAACCCTCATGTATCCTAGACAGCCGTGACCGTATAGCGAGATGGAATCCATTTCAATATACGTAGCTGGCTATGTCTGCCCCCGCTCTCCAGTATTCTGGTTCTGGGGCGTGACATGGTTCAAGTGGTGGCCCATGCAGGTCTTGTAAATCAAGATATGTGAGGGTTTACCGAATAGATATCTCAATCAGTATTCGTCCTTGATCTCTGTTCGTATCTTCTGAATCCCTGGATTCTTGTCCTGATCATATGCTTGTATCGTTGCTCTGTCCTGGTCATTCCTTATTGTTTCCTATGTCGTCTTCTTCAGCGGCATAGTACCTGACCCCGCCGACCAGCAAGGCGGAGCACCTCCCGCGGACCAGCAGCAACCTGGAGATCAAGCCCAGCATTCCGGAGTAGCCTCCAGAGTCGTGCCTTCTGGCGGAGAGTCACCAGTCCAGCCAGTTCAACCTGTAGAACATGATGACGGCACTTTGGTAGGACTCGTCAGGACCTTGATAGCTTCCCAAGACCGGCGTGGAGATGCCTTGCACCAGGCAGTGGCGGATGCTTTGACTAGAGGTGGTCATCCAGGGAACAGCACGGCCAACAGCTTCAAGCGCTTGAACCCTCCCTTCTTTGACGGTAGTGAAGATGCTATCACGGCAGATGCATGGCTTCAGGACACAGAAGTGATTCTAGAAGCAGCCAGGACCCCAGAGAACGAGAAGGTGGCAGTTATGCGCCTACAGCTATTAGATCTTGCCCGCAGCTGGTAGGCAGCGCAGGCCGTTGGATTAGCAGCCTCCATTGCTTGGGCAGTATTTCGGAAGAGATTCCAGACCAAGTATTTTGATGCTGTAGCTCGGTACGATCTACAGACGAGGTTCACAAATCTGAAGCAAGAAGGCAGGACGGTCGACGGATATGCGGCCGAGTTTTCCAGACTCAGTCGGTTTGCTCCCACCTTGGTGGTAACTGAGTATGATAGAGCCCAGCGGTTCTAGCAGGGACTTCACCTGGAGATCTTGTTGGTAATTGAGCAGTTTGAGCATCAGACTTTTGATGCAGTCTTGAGAGCAGCCCGGAGGCATGAGTATACCTCCCAGAGGATTGTGGACAGGGCCGGAGGTCGAAAGAGATCTCACGGCCAGATGAATCAGTCTTCAGTACCGGCCCCGGCAGCCAGGGCTTTGACTATTGGAGCTCCGAGTCGAGCAGCCTCAGTGACGTCGGTTCAGCATTCAACTCCGACGCACCCTCAGCAGCAGCAGAAGCAGAAGCAGTCTTCCGCAGTGGGATGTTCTTATTGTGGGAAGCCAGGCCATATGGTGGCAGAGTGCCGTAGGGCACTGGAATTGTGTCTGGCTTGTGGAGCACCAGACCATAGGGTTGGATCCTGTCCGAATAGGGGTGGTTCATCATCGTCCAACCTTTCTAGCTCTTCGGTGAGAGGACCAGCTCCGGTCCAACAGCAGCAGTATCCATTGACGAGGCCCTTGCCGCCTCAGTCCCAGGCGTTTCAGCAGCAGAGCCCCCAGCAGTATGCTCAAGCCCAGGCCTTGAGTCAGAGTAGGCAGCAAGGGTTTCAGCAGAGGGGACCAGCACCCCGAGGGCATGGTCAGGCTATGGTGGTGACCATGGAGGAAGGATTGGCACCAGGAGAGGTAGTGGCAGGTACTATTCTCGTCAACTCCTTTCCAGCTTCAGCTTTATTTGATTCTGGTGCATCATATTCTTTTATGTCTGCACGATTCGCGACACGGGTAGGATTGGAGCCCAAGTCATTATCAGTAAGGCTCAATATACTTACTGGTAACGGACTTGTGGGAGTAGATAGAGTGTTTTCCTCGTGTCGGATCGTAGTTAGCGGTAGAGAATTCCCCGCTAGGTTGATAGAGTTCCCGATGGCCGATTATGATGTGGTCCTAGGGATGGATTGGTTGAGGAACCAGTATGCTAGAATAGACTGCCATATTGGTAGGGTTGTTTTTAGCATTCCAGGAGAGCCAGAGTTTTCTTTCTCTCGAGGTGAAGTTGAGTCATCTCCTCCAGTATTGCGGATGGCAGTAGCAGCAGTTCAGTTGCCCAGGATAGTGGATGAGTTTCCAGATGATTTTCTAGAAGAACTTCCAGGTATGCCTCCGGAGCGGGAGATCGAGTTCACTATAGACTTGATTCCTGGGACAGCCCCTGTATCAGAGAGAGTCTACAGGATGGCGCCGTCAGAGTTGGAGATATTGTACAAGATGATTGAAGAACTCAGAACCAAAGGATTCATTCGTGCTAGTGGATCGCCTTGGGGAGCCCCGATGCTTCTTGTGAAAAAGAAGGATGGTACGTCCAGGTTATGTGTTGATTATCGTACCTTGAACTCAGTGACAATCAAGAACAGATACCCTCTTCCGAGGATAGATGACTTGTTTGATCAACTCAAGGGGGCTTCAGTCTTCTCGAAGATTGACTTGCGCTCAGGATATCACCAGATCAGAATCAGAGAGCAGGACATCCCGAAGACGGCTTTTAGATCGAGATATGGGCATTGGGAGTTCCTCGTTATGCCTTTTGGAGCAACCAATGCGCCGGCCGTATTCATGGACCTCATGAATCGCATCTTCATGCCTTACTTGGATCAGTTTGTGATCGTGTTCTTGGATGACATCCTGGTCTACAGCAAGAGTGAGGCGGAGCATGAGCAGCATCTCCGTATAGTTCTTCAGATCCTCAGAGAGCACCAGTTATATGCTAAGTTTAGTAAATGCGAGTTCTGGCTCGATCGTATTTCGTACTTGGGTCATATCATCACTCGAGGAGGAGTAGAAGTGGATCCCCAGAAGATTGTGGCTATTGAGTCATGGCCAGTGCCCAGCACAGTTGCAGAAGTTTGCAGTTTCCTCGGATTGGCTGGCTATTACCGGCGATTTGTTTCAGACTTTGCTCGGATTTCAGCGCCATTGACGCAGTTGACCCGCAAGGATGCACAGTTTGCTTGGACAGCAGAGTGTCAGAGTTCTTTTGAGCAGTTGAAGCGAGGATTGATAACAGCTCCTATTCTCACGCTTCCAGACGGAACCGGAGGATTTTCAGTGTATTGTGATGCTTCAGGCAGAGGTTTAGGATGTGTTCTGATACAGCATGGAAAGGTAATAGCTTATGCGTCACGACAACTTCGTGATCATGAGAGGAATTACCCAACCCATGACTTGGAGCTCGCAGCAGTGGTGTTTGCACTTAAGTTGTGGAGGCACTACTTGTACGGAGATAGGGTGGAGATTTTCACCGACCACAAGAGCCTGAAGTATGTTTTCACCCAGAAGGATCTTAACATGCGTCAGAGGAGGTGGCTGGAGCTTCTTGTGGATTATGATGTCAGCTTGCAGTATCATCCTGGGAAGGCCAATGTCGTAGCAGATGCATTGAGCAGGAGAGCCGGAGCTTATTTCCTAACAGCGCAACCAGAGCTTTTAGCAGATCTTTAGAAGATGGGTATTGAAGTTGTTCTCCCTTCCAGTGTGGCGTTGATGGCCAGCATGCAAGTTCAGTCCACTATAGTCGAGAGGATCCGGATGGCGCAGTCGGCAGATTCCAAGCTTCAGCGACTCAGAGCAGAGTGTGAAGCAGGACGAAGACCAGAGTTATGTATTCATAGGGATGGTACACTTAGGCTTGGTAAGCGTCTTTGTGTACCCAGCGGAGATATCCGACCGGAGATCATGTCAGGAGCGCACAGTTCTCAGTATTCCATCCATCCTGGCAGTACGAAGATGTACCGTGATATCCGACAGCATTTCTGGTGGAATGGTATGAAGCGGAAGATAGCTCGGTTTGTCTCTCGGTATTTGGTTTGCCAACAGGTTAAGGCCGAACATCAGAGACCGGCTGGACTTCTTCAGCCCTTACCGATTCCAGAATGGAAGTGGGAGCATGTGACCATGGATTTTGTGACTGGAGTACTTAGATCCCCAGTTGGTAGAGATGCTATCTGGGTTACAGTTGACAGGCTCACGAAAGTGGCTCACTTTCTTCCATTTAGAGTTGGTCAGTCGACGGCTCAGTTAGCAGAAATGTACCTCAGGCAGATTGTCAGGTTGCACGGTGTGCCAGTCAGTATCACCTCAGACCGAGATTCAAGATTCACGTCGCACTTTTGGCGTAGCTTGCAAGAGAGTTTGTGTCACGCCCCAGAACCAGAATACTGGAGAGCGGGGGCAGACATAGCCAGCTACGTATATTGAAATGGATTCCATCTCGCTATACGGTCACGGCTGTCTAGGATACATGAGGGTTTATCTACAAGCCAACAGTCTCTTAAGGTCATGAACAAGCCTAGTGTCTCAATCATAAGCAAGTAAGTAAATGTTACAAGATGTATGATCATTAAATATACAATAATAAGGCATCCCAAATATTACATATTCAGCTGATCATGAAGCTAGTCGTTACAAAATATCAGGACTAGCGAGAGTTTTAGTCATACATGATCAACCCTAGGATCTGTTAATCATGTTACAGCCCGTAGGCAGACAGTAAGTAAGTGCAATCGAACTAAACAGGTGCTCGTCGGCTAAACGCCTCAAAAGAATATTTTTACACTAGAGCGGGAGAGCCAAAAATAACCCACTCGTTGCCAGGGTTCCGTCTAGTGGCCACCATCTGGCTGGGAAGTCGGTAGATCCTCTGGAGCTGCTCCGAAATCTGGCCACACAAAACCAGCTGGGTCAGACCCCAGAAAGAGCAAATGCCACAAAGGAGGCTTCACTTAAGAACTAAAACCAGCAATCAGCACAGGAATATAAATATAAATAAAATTAGGACTAGAATAAAAGGAAACATATCAGGATGATATACGACGAGATAACCATGGAACTATTCAGATAGCCAGGTTATAACCCGTAAACCAAACAAGGACCGGGGTTGTAACCCTTCGTCTGAACGGAGCTTGGTTTCTCACCATTTATCGGTAAAAATAAATACAGGCACTCAAGTCGTGCAGCAATCTGGAACAGGATCAGGGTAAGACTAGACTGGTTAGACTCCATCCAATCATTTCACGGCCAAGCAAGAACTACGGCTTGATACTTTAACTAACTAGGGTTATCACAATCCTAGTTACTAACAAGATGCAGTGAGATTATTCCACAGCCACAAGCCCTGCAGACTATCCAGGTCACCCAGGTCGAGAGATTAGGGTTGAATTCAGGTGGGTACATCATCCAGGAAATGCATGTACCCTTAAGCAGTTTGAAGGGGGCAACACATGACAGTGTGCTGGAAATGTGCCCTACTCGACGGCAGGCTACAGATCCCAAGCGCGCCTAGGTAACGGGATTGCCTGTAGCTGGGGGATCTCTTCATGACGAATGTATTAATCTAGTTGTTAACCTTAGTCCATTTTAGTAGGTACTCCTGACCGTGGTACTCAGGAGTCCCCTCCTAGACATGATGCAAGACAGGACTGGATTATTTGTATAAGTACAATCGCCTACGGTGTCCAGGTTATTCATACAGGTCATGTCATGTCAGGTAGCCGTCGCAACAGCTTATCAAGATATAACATGTCAGGTTTATCGTGTCAAGTATACTTGTCAGGAGTGCGCCACGACGGGCCACTATCAGGTCATGTCAGGTCATTATGTAAGGAGTGCACCACTACGGGTCACTATCGTGTCATGCTCAGGTATCATTTCCAAACATACTAAACAAATCCATGATTATCAAGTTCATGACAAAAGACGTAAGGATATAAAATGGACGTTAAATATCTAATAAAATATCAATATACAGGGCTATAGAAGATCAAGGGTAATCAGGCTACGCCCAAGCCAGGCTACGCTCAGGCTAGCGTACGCTCAGGTCTGCGTACCAAAGGATCCATACACTTCCAATGGGAAGCGTATGCAAGGGTCAGCGTACACAAGGGCACGCTCAAGGTACAGGTCAGCGTACGCTCATGCTAGCGTATGCTCAAGACTGCGTACGCTCGAGCTAGCGTACGAAAGGAGCCAGCGTACGCCTTGCTCGCTTAAGCTAGCGTACCAAGGCACGCGTACGCTCAAGCTAGCGTACGCTCAAGACACGCTGCCAATAGGCAACGTATCAAGGTGAGCGTACGCTCACTAAAGAGCAGCGTACGAAGGCTAGCGTACGCTCGCTAAAGAGCAGCGTACGAAGGCTAGCATACGCTCACTAAACAGCAGCGTAAGAAGGCTAGCGTACGCTCACTAAAGAACATCGTACACAAGTTAGCGTACGCTCACTAAAGAGCAGCGTACCAAGGCTAGCATACGCTCGCTAAAGAGCAGCGTACAGCTCAGTGTCATAAGCTAAAAAGCTAGCTCACTGTTCACTGTCTTCTCCAAATGGCAAGAACAGCAAGAACTCTAAAGTTAAATCTAAGCTTCAATTGTCCAAATCTTGGTCAAAACAAGTCCGAATCCAACTTTCCAAAGGTCAAAATTGGGTAGAATGAAATTCTCTAAAACATGGAACCATCAAAACTTGAAAACAAGCAAGTTTGATAGATCAAAACACCAAAAATCCAAAAATAGCAAAACTCTAGATCTATAAGAATTAAAGCCTCAAAATGGAAAATGACAAGTTCTAATGTGGTTTAGAATCATGAGGAGAAGATAATGAAACCATCAAAAGGAGTTCTCTTGTGGAAGCAAGTTGCACTTGCCTATGGTGTTCTTGGTTGGTGGAGAAGAGTAATGGTAGGGGAAGGAGAAGTAAATGAGAATTATGGAGGAGAGAGAAGGTTGGTGGGAATAATAAAGAGGGGGGTTGTGGTGGAAATGAAGGAGAATCATAGGCTAAGGTGTTCCACCCTTGGCCCATGATGAACCAAGCATTGGGCCGGCCGAACCAAGCCAACCCAAACCGAGAGTAAACAAGCCAAGCCAAACCAAGGAGATATACAATTACAAGATAAAATACGTATACGTATTTCAAATACGTAATACGAACAACAGGTATTACAGTTTGGGGACTCATCTCCAGTTCAGTTCAGGATATCACCCGCAGACAGATGGCCAGTCGGAGCGCACGATCCAGACTCTTGAAGACATGTTGCGGTCTTGCACACTTGACTTCGGTGGTTCATGGGAAGATCATTTACACCTGGTAGAATTCTTGTACAATAACAGTTTCTAGGCCAGTATCCAGATGGCACCGTTCGAGGCACTGTATGGCAGGAAGTGCAGATCCCCGCTAGCCTGGGATGATGTTGGAGAGAGGCAGATGCTTGGTCCAGAAATGATTGCCCAGACAGTTGAAGTGGTCAGGCGAGTCAGAGATCATCTTCGAGTTGTCCAAGTTCGCCAGCACCATTGGGTCGATTCTCATCGGCGCCCTCTCGAGTTCTCGGTCGGCGATCATGTATTCCTGAGGATTTCGTCTAACCGTGGCGTCATTCGTTTCGGCGTACGGGGAAAGCTTAGTCCTAGGTATATAGGGCCGTTCGACATTCTGGAGCGAGTAGGAGATGTATCCTATCGTCTCGCTCTTCCGCCGTCGCTAAGCGAGGTGCATGACGTGTTCCATGTATCCCAATTACGACGGTACATCCCGGACCCGAGCCACATCCTGGATCATTCAGAATTGGTTGTTGGTACCAACCTTTCGTATGAGGAGAGGCCCGTGTCTATATTGGACCGGAGAAAGAAGATCATCAAGAACAAGACTATCAAGTTAGTCCGAATTGCTTGGGGTCATCACTCTTTGGGTGAGTCAACGTGGGAGCGTGAGGATGATATCCGATCGCGATATCCTGACTTGTTTGACTCGTGAGATATAATGTCTTTCTTATGCCTCATGCCATCAATTCCTTGCTTGCATGATTGATTGATTACCTAATATAATTGCCTGTGAATAGTGTAGCTTGTTTTTGTCCCTCTAGCCTCTTAATTAAATTCCGAGGACGGAATTCTTTTAAGGTGGGTAGAGTTGTAATGCTTGTGGTTCGTATTATGGAAATATGTGTACGTGTCTTTTCTTGTATTATTCCTTGTTTAGCTCTCGGCTTGGTTTAACTCTCGGTTTGGGTTGGCTTGGTTCGGCCAGCCCAATGCTTGGTTCATCATGGGCCAAGGGTGGAACACCTTAGCCTATGCTTCTCCTTCATTTCCACCACAACCCCCCTTCTTTATTATCCCCACCAACCTTCTCTCTCCTCCATAATTCTCATTTACTTCTCCTTCCCCCACCATTACTCTTCTCCACCAACCAAGAACACCATAGGCAAGTGCAACTTGCTTCCATAAGAGAACTCCTTTTGATGGTTTCATTAGCTTCTCCTCATGATTCTAAACCACATTAGAACTTGTTATTTTCTATTTTGAGGCCTTAATTTTTGTAGATCTAGAGTTTTGCTATTTTCGGATTTTGGTGTTTTGATCTATCAAACTTGCTTGTTTTCAAGTTTTGATGGTTCCATGTTTTAGAGAATTTCATTCTACCCAATTTTGACCTTTAGAAAGTTGGATTCGGACTTGTTTTGACCAAGATTTGGACAATTGAAGCTTAGATTCAACTTTAGAGTTCTTGCTGTTCTTGCCATTTGGAGAAGACAGTGAACAGTGAGCTAGCTTTTTAGCTTACGCCAATGAGCTGTACGCTGCTCTTTAGCGAGCATACGCTGACTTGTGTACGCTGCTCTTTAGCGAGCGTACGCTAACTTGTGTACGCTGCTCTTTAGCGAGCGTACGCTAACTTGTGTACGATGCTCTTTAGCGAGCGTACGCTAACTTGTGTACGCTGCTCTTTAGCGAGCGTACGCTGACCTGAGTACGCTGCCCTTTAGCGAGCGTACGCTGACTTGAGTATGCTGCTCTTTAGCGTGCGTACGCTAGCCTTGATACGCTGTCCGTTGGTAGCGTGTCTTGAGCGTACGCTAGCTTGAGCGTACGCTGACCTGTGGCTTGAGCGTGCCCTTGTGTACGCTGACCCTTGCGTACGCTCCCCATTGGAAGTGTATGGAACCTTTGGTACGCTAGCTCGAGCGTACGCAGACCTGAGCGTACGCTAGCCTGAGTGTAGCCTGGCTTGAGCGTAGCCTGATTACCCTTGATCTTCTATAGCCCTGTATATTGATATTTTCTTAGATATTTAACGTCCATTTTATATCCTTACGCCTTTTTGTCCTGAACTTGATACTCATGATTTTACTTGATATGTTGTAATTGATAACAGAGCCTGACACGATAGTGACCCGTGATGGTGCACTCTTGACATGAGTAACCTGACATGACCTGATAGTGGCCCGTCGTGGCGCACTCCTGACAAGTACACTTGACATGATAAACCTGACATGTTATATCTTGATAAGCTGTTGCGACGGCTACCTGACATGACATGACCTGTATAAATAACCTGGACACCGTGGGCGATTGTGCTTGTACAAATAATCCAGTCCTGTCTTGCATCATGTCTAGGAGGGGACTCCTGAGTACCACGGTCAGGAGTACCTACTAAAATGGACTAAGGTTAACAACTAGATTAATACATTAGTCATGAAGAGATTTTCCAGCTACAGGCAATCCCGTTACCTGGGCGCGCTTGGGATCTGTAGCCTGCCGTCGAGTAGGGCACATTTCCAGCACACTGTCATGTGTTGTACCCTTCAAACTGCTTAAGGGTACATGCGTTTCCTGGACGATGTACCCACCTGAATTCAACCCTAATCTCTCGACCTGGGTGACCTGGATGGTCTGCAGGGCTTGTGGCTGTGGAATAATCTCACTGCATCTTGTTAGTAACTAGGATTGTGATAACCCTAGTTAGTTAAAGTATCAAGCCGTAGTTCTTGCTTGGCCGTGAAATGATTGGATGGAGTCTAACCAGTCTAGTCTTACCCTGATCCTGTTCCAGATTGCTGCACGACTTGAGTGTCTGTATTTATTTTTACCGATAAATGGTGAGAAACCAAGCTCCGTTCAGACGAAGGGTTACAACCCCGGTCCTTGTTTGGTTTACGGGTTATAACCTGGCTATCTGAATAGTTCCATGGTTATCTCGTCGTATATCATCCTGATATGTTTTCTTTTATTCTAGTCCTAATTTTATTTATATTTATATTCCTGTGCTGATTGCTGGTTTTAGTTCTTAAGTGAAGCCTCCTTTGTGGCATTTGCTCTTTCTGGGGTCTGACCCAGCTGGTTTTGTGTGGCCAAATTTCGGAGCAGCTCCAGAGGATCTACCGACTTCCCAGCCAGATGGTGGCCACTAGACGGAACCCTGGCAACGAGTGGGTTATTTTTGGCTCTCCCGCTCTAGTGTAAAAATATTCTTTTGAGGCGTTTAGCCGACGAGCACCTGTTTAGTTCGATTGCACTTACTTACTGTCTGCCTACGGGCTGTAACATGATTAACAGATCCTAGGGTTGATCATGTATGACTAAAACTCTCGCTAGTCCTGATATTTTGTAACGACTAGCTTCATGATCAGCTGAATATGTAATATTTGGGACGCCTTATTATTGTATATTTAATGATCATACATCTTGTAACATTTACTTACTTGCTTATGATTGAGACACTAGGCTTGTTCATGACCTTAAGAGACTGTTGGCTTGTAGATAAACCCTCATGTATCCTAGACAGCCGTGACCGTATAGCGAGATGGAATCCATTTCAATATACGTAGCTGGCTATGTCTGCCCCCGCTCTCCAGTATTCTGGTTCTGGGGCGTGACAGAAGCTCCGCACCCGCCGGCGTCTCCAGCATCCTGCAAGAAGACTGTGGGGTTATCTGTACATTATTATGCACTGGTGGGGAGGCTAGCTCGTCCACAATGCTATCATTACAAAACACATTCTATTTACTTTTGTGCATCGTCTATCATTCATTGTCTTTCTAATCTTGCCTTAGGATCATTTACATGGCATATTTCATAGCCTATCTCGTGTTGCCGAATACAAGTGTCGTATGGAATTTCATGCACGACTTACCCATACTTACCGTCCGGCCTTCCCTGTCCAAAGTAAACCAAGTTAGTCAACAATTCATATGTAATAACTTATCGTAATTTACGTAAGCATTCAATGTCAAGGGCGTGTCCCTGCCTCAGGCCTAGCGCGTCGTAGGCGTGTTTCCTAACCCAATTTCACGAAGTACTCTTTATCCTTTGGTGTGTTATATTTCAAGCCTGTTCAGAAGGCACTTCATTTAGTTAACTTAGACCACTTTGTCCAATGCAAGGACTTGCACGTGGATTGCCACCAGCAAAGCCCACTTAACTCTATATGCACCGGTCGCTGGCATCACAAGCCATTTTGGACCCTTTTTCCCTTGGTATTTCACAACTATTCAGAGCGTGCGGCTGGTACACGTTGATAGTATCTTGAAATATCCTGCTCTTACGTCCTCTGGATGGCCAAGCCCCACCCAGGCAACCCGTAAGCCCCCTTTGATTTCCGCCTAGGCCGGCCATGATCCTCCCTTTGATCATGCCGCGAAAATCCCTTATATCTCCCACCTCCCGTATACGAGGGGATTGTCCACGACCATTTCGTATTATTTGTCCTTTTTAACTTAACGACTGTCTCCGAGCCGTAGGCTAACCCTTAGTCATAATGCGTTATCGACCAGGTTGGCGTCCGTGGAGCGCGGGTAGCGAGCCCCGTTGCACGTGCCCGTCATACCTGTCGCTAACCATTCCTTTCTTCCTTATCTTTTATTCATTCTTTCTTTTCTTTCTTTTCACTTGTCCGTTCGTTCGTTGATTCATTCACGTATTCATTCTTTCATTCGTTGGCTCATTCATTCACTTATCCATTCATTCTTTCATTCACACGTTATGCAACTCCCCGTGTGGGAGTCGCCTTGGCGACCCATCGGTCCCATAATCTTTCAATGTTGCTATACTATACTCGGAACGACTATGTTGATAGTCTTTCCGTTTCATTGTTGTAATCCATTCATTGTTTCATTGTTGAATGCATAAGGAACTCGAAATGTAAGCCCGTGCCTTAGCACGAGCGTGGAGCGCGGTGCGAGAGATCTCACATTTTCTATGTTCTTTTCCATATTCTATACAAGCATACAAGATGGGATTATTCCCTTAGCTAGGTGCGTTGAGTCATTTATTAGCATGTGCGATATTATCGCCTAGCGATTCTAGCAATAGTGTCCGTATTGTTATGTGTCTAGGCTAAGCAAAGACGGGTTCATCGGAGCCACCCACCTTAGCGATGTTCGCATCGGCCGAACGATACTCCGAGCGTGCCTTTGAAAGTATAAGTCTGGATTTCTCTTGATGGGCCAATGTAAGCCTTACATCGATTCTTCATCAGGTCGATGCCAACTCTTCGGGTCGACGGCTCGTTCGAGTCTTTGCACTTGCCGTTTGAATCGGCGTTTCGCTAGGGCGGAGCGGGTCATTACATAATACACCACTCAAAACAAGTCTCGTCCTCGAGACTTCCTGAGTGCAGGTCATCCTACCATTCCTTTAACTCGTGTCGTCGCGTTTCTTAGACAATTCTATTGAACGGCTCCATCGTTTGATGGCATCGAATTATGCTCGGTTATCCTTCCAAGTTTTATGTTGCATGCGTTTGGTGAATTTTATGGAATGACTGTCCATTCATTTTAGACTTGATGGTATTTATTCAATTGTCGTTCATGCGCATCTCAACACCCACTTGCAGTTGCATTCGAGTTCCTTATATCGCTGCGTGGGGACTGTGCACATATTCAAGGCGTCCCCCGAATACGTACATTTCAACCAGGCTTAGCGATTAACAAAGTAGGACAAGCTACTCGTGATAGTTTTGATTTGCCGGTCGTTTCACTAACTTCGATTTAAAACCGAACTTGCGTGCATCTCACTATCGTTTGTCTTGATCCTCGAGATGATCCGATTCGTTTCTCAAGCATTCTTGTCTACAAAATCAATACGATTTCTTCTTAGCGGAGTCGACCAAGTCTTAAGTACCTTCCGTCCGATTCAAGACCAAGTGTTGCACTATCATCGAGTACATCTTCCTATCAATGATTCAATTTGTTATCCCAACTTTACTTGTGCATCATCCATTCCTATCATTCGCTTTTGTTTGGGGCCAATCTCGTCGTCGCTCATGCACACTCCCTGTTCCCCGTCCTACTCTAAGTCTTGCTGCCCCAAGTCTATCGTCCATTCAGACGATACAGTAAGGTCAATCGCACACGTTCAATCACTCGGCATAAGGTCGTCCGCCTATCCGCTAGGTCGTCTCACAGGGTCATAGTTACAAGTCAAGTCCGTGGCTCATCGTGCAAGGTCGTTGCACGACGCTCGCCCCAAATCCTATGGCCAAACCATTTGTTCGTTTGTACGGGAGTATTCTCTACCCAAGTTCGTTTCACTCAAATTCCTAAACATCGAGCAACGTTTACCCTATTCGTATCAATACATTCTCCGCTCCAAGTCCGAGCTCGTTTAGGAAAGTCATCCTACGATAGGTTGTCCTCAACCAAATCCTCGACATGTTAATATCGTGCGTCCGTACTAGCAATTATCGTAATCTATCTCTTCAAGTATTTTTTGATACAGTTCACCTATCCAATTCACGTAGTCGATCACAAGGTCGTCTAGCCTTGCAATATGTCGCGCCCCGATCTCACGCAAGTCTGATTATCCACGGCGGATATGAATCACCATATCGACATTCCCACGGAATAATCGTTCTTATCGGGACGTAACTCTTGCGTTGTGTCTAGACTTGCTTATTTTTGATATGCGGATTGGGTCTACTCAATCCTCAAGTTTTCTCATTCTTCAATTGCAAGTCCTAACAATCCTCGAATTCACCTTCGCTTCAAACCACAAGTCGAAGCAATCAAAATTGCCATGTCATTGAGTTCGACCATTCCCGCTGGACATGAATCACCATGCCAACGCTCACGCAAAACGATCGTCCCAAATCCGACGTGACGCACGTACGAGGCTGGAGTTGCGCTTGCGCAAGACAAGATTATTGTCGTTGTGGTTATCACCGAACAATCAAGTCACTTTCCTTCCTCATTCCAAACATTCATTTCCAACATAGCATCCTTCAAAACAATAACTTCTAACACGATCATCATTCATCAAATCAGAGTACCCCCGAGTTATCGTACATCGATCTTTGATACACCTCAATACCATCGATGATGTACATAACCTGACGATCTTCCTTTTACAACGAATTCCAAGTCGTGTAACTTAATTTCCTCAATTCACATTGTCGCGTGCTAACTCTTCATCGAGCAACATCAATTTCAATTTTTTAGTCATTCTCGTATCTTCAAATCAACGTTTCCTATGTACGCTATCTTCCGATCGTGATATTCCCGATCTCGTCCATGAGTAATTCACCTTAACTCAAGTTTCAATCCATTCAACTAAATTCAAAATCGCAAGCACAATCTTCTATGTTTCCTCGACCAAGACCTCTATTCGTTTCATGATTCGCACTACGCATTCTTAATTCGTCCGAACGATATCTCGTTTGAGACTCTCAAAGTCGAAACCAACTAAGCGTTACTCATTCTAAGGCTTTGCGCGATATCATTGCTTTCCGACATACTCGTTCTATCAGCAAATCCTTTAGTCTCGCTCGAACAATTTTCTATAACGTTCATACACCACTCAGGGTTCGAGCCACTCGATTGGTCGTTGACACTCACTCTTATTCTTCTTCGAACCTATCACATACACCACTCGGGGTCAAGTCATTCTACAAATCCTTAAATGATCATTCGATTCCCTTTCGATATGTTCAATCGCGCGTTCGCCCGTTCCTCAAAATCCAAATCAATCTTCCGTGCACGCCTAAGCGTTAGTTTGATAGCGTTCCTATCGATATACGTTCTAAGTGTAGCTTCATTCCCGACCGAGCGGTACTTGATATCGCTCGCAACTCGATTGCACCAAAAAGTCGAGGTGCACGACACGCGACACAACTTAGCCAAAAGGCATGCGTGCATGACTATCCCGTTCGAACTATACTTCGGTCTCGCGTACTCGTTCGCTATTGTCAGCATAAGGTTATTCAAGCATGCCTTGCGTTTGCTAACTTTTAGCATGCGTTCCTTCCAACTCGAGTCCGTCGCGGTTTGGCACAAAGGCCTTCGCCTATCGATCCCGTTCAATCAAGTACTTGTACGATCTTTTGAAAATATTAGACTTATTGTATGGAACATCCCAAGGCACAACGAGAGAGGGCGTACACTTCTTTTGTTTCAAAACCGAGCTTTCAAAACTGAAAGAATCGAAGTGAAGTCCAAGGAAGTAAAACCGTGCTCTGATACCAATCTGTCATGCCCCGCTCCCGCAGGAGCGATCGTCCTCGCTAAGGCGTGATGCCGCACGGGCTTAGGTTGCGCCCATGCAAGGCTAAGTCTAGAAACGGCCGATTTGAGCTAGGCCACAGAGTCGCAAAGAGTGTCCCCATTTGCAGCGGAAAGTAAATGAACACAAATTGAAGTAAATTCAAACTCTTTATTGATTTTCAAGACGTTTACAAGCGGCGCTAGGCCGATATTACAAATCGCTCAAGCTCTCTCTCCTTGAAACATAAAAGGCGTGCCAAGTGGCTTACAAGATGGAATGATTCATAACGATGTTCCGATACATTATGTCCTGTATAGGGTGCTTCAGCTTCTTGTAACGTTCCAAGGCCCCAGAGTTGGCTTCGAGCCTTAACACGTTCGATGGAAGCTCCGCACCCGCCGGCGTCTCCAGCATCCTGCAAACAGACTGTGGGGTTATCAGTACATTGTTATGTACTGGTGGGGAGGCTAGCTCGCCCACAAAGCTATCATTACCAAACACGTTCTATTTACTTTTGTGCACCGTCTATCATTCATTGTCTTTCTAATCTTGCCTTAGGATCATTTACATGGCATATTTCATAGCCTATCTTGTGTTGCCGAATACAAGTGTCGTATGGAATTTCATGCACGACTTATCCATACTTACCGTCCGGCCTTCCTTGTCCAAAGTAACCAAGTTAGTCAACAATTCATATGTAATAACTTATCGTAATTTACGTAAGCATTCAATGTCAAGGGCGTGTCCCTGCCTCAGGCCTAGCGCGTCGTAGGCGTGTTTCCTAACCCAATTTCACGAAGTACTCTTTATCCTTTGGTGTGTTATATTTCAAGCCTGTTCAGAAGGCACTTCATTTAGTTAACTTAGACCACTTTGTTTAATGCAAGGACTTGCACGTGGATTGCCACCAGCAAAGCCCACTTAACTCTATATGCACCGGTTGCTGGCATCATAAGCCATTTTGGACCCTTTTTCCCTTGGCATTTTGCAACTATTCAGAGCGTACGGCTGGTACACGTTGATAGTATCTTGAAATATCCTGCACTTACGTCCCCCGGATGGCCAAGCCCCACCCAGGCAACCCGTAAGCCCCCTTTGATTTCCGCCTAGGCCGGCCATGATCCTCCCTTTGATCATGCCGCGGAAATCCCTTATATCTCCCACCTCCCGTATACGAGGGGATTGTCCACGACCATTTCGTATTATTTGTCCTTTTTAACTTAACGACTGTCTCCGAGCCGTAGGCTAACCCTTAGCCATAATGCGTTATCGACCAGGTTGGCGTCCGTGGAGCGCGGGTAGCGAGCCCCGTTGCACGTGCCCGTCATACCTGTCGCTAACCATTCCTTTCTTCCTTATCTTTTATTCATTCTTTCTTTTCTTTCTTTTCACTTGTCCGTTCGTTCGTTGATTCATTCACGTATTCATTCTTTCATTCGTTGGTTCATTTATTCACTTATCCATTCATTCTTTCATTCACACGTTATGCAACTCCCCGTGTGGGAGTCGCCTTGGCGATCCATCGGTTCCATAATCTTTCAATGTTGCTATACTCTACTCGGAACGACTATGTTGATAGTCTTTCCGTTTTATTGTTGTAATCCACTCATTATTTTATTGTTGAACGCATAAGGAACTCGAAATGTAAGCCCGTGCCTTAGCACGAGCGTGGAGCGCGGTACGAGAGATCTCACATTTTTCAGGTTCTTTTCCATATTCTATACAAGCATACAAGATGGGATTATTCCCTTAGCTAGGTGCGTTGAGTCATTTATTAGCATGTGCGGTATTATCGCCTAGCGATTCTAGCAATAGTGTCCGTATTGTTATGTGTCTAGGCTAACCAAAGACGGGTTCATCGGAGCCACCTACCTTAGCGATGTTCGTATCGGCCGAGCGATACTCCGAGCGCGCCTTTGAAAGTCTAAGTCTGGATTTCTCTTGACGGACCAATGTAAGCCTTGCATCGATTCTTCATCAGGTCGATGCCAACTCTTCGGGTCGACGGCTCGTTCGAGTCGTTGCACTTGCCGTTTGAATCGACGTTCCGCTAGGGCGGAGCGAGTCATTACAGAGTGTGTGTGTGTGTGTGTCCGTGTGTGTGTGTGTGTCCGTAGGAGAGGAGGATGAGGGAGAGGAGTTAGGTTAGGGTTTACCTGAGGAAGATGAGGAGGAGCTCGGATTGGAGGAGGAGGAGCTCGAGGAGGAGGAGCTCGACGGGGGGGAGGGGGTAGGGGTCGCCGGGGGGGAGGAGGACGGAGTCGCCCGGGGGGGGGGGGGGTAGGGGTCGCCGGGGGGGGGGGGGTAGAGCTCGAGGGAAAATTCTAAAATTTTCGAGTGAGGGGGAAAAAAGGAAACAATGTGCCCTAAGTAAAAATGTTGACGTCGCTAAACATCGCAAACATTTTAATATATGGCGACATTTTTTAATAATATGTCGCTGAAAGTCTCTATTCAGTGACGTAATTTATCTTCTGTCGCTGAACGTCGCTATTCAGCAACGTTTTACGATGTCTATAGAAAGGAGTCGCTATATTCCATATTTAGCGACGTTATTTTATGCCGTCGCTAAATTACGTCGCTAATAGATCATATTTTAGTAGTGACAAACGTTATACTACTCCCCCAATCAATCTTCGAGTCAATGGGTCAATGAGGCAATCAATCAATCCATCAATCGATGTGGAGTCCGAGAGGGACCCACTGTGAATCAGTGTCGTTACAATACATGAATCTACTGATGCATACATTTAATATTAAATAAAATGCAGACATGAAAGATATGAAACTTGTCTTAGGTGTATCCTCAGCGTGAAAGCGACAGCTAGAAAGTAATCGCTAGGGTTTAGGAATCCGAACCTACAATAATCGTAAAACCAGATTCAGCAGCTAGAATCAACTACACTCTAATCCTTAAGGGCAACGTTAATTAGTTAATTAGGACTAAGTCTGGTCATGTTGAAAATAACATAATTTTGTTAATAACATAGAAAATATTTATATTTTAAGAATTGGTTGATTGATTATTACTAAGTGACAAAATAATCGTTTTAGCAAAAATACATGTTTTTACCGTAATAATTAAGGGTAAGAAATTATTATTTAATCGTATTATAGTAATTAGTATTTTATGTAATTACCAAATTTAGCGAAAAATATGATTTTACTAAAATTCTATTTTTGACTATCACAAAATAAGAAAAATAATATTTTAACCGCATTTAACAAATTAATATTTTACCAAAATTACCAAAAATAATTCAATAATAATATTTTCCTCCGAACTAATATTTTAATATTTTTAGTTAACTAGAAATCATTTTTTCGGTTATTATTACTAAAAATGCTTTTATTGTCCAAAATAATTCAATAATAAGTATTTTATCCTAAAAAGAAATTTATACTCTTTTTATTTATAAAACTAATTATTTAGCTAGTAAAAACATTTATTCTAATAAACTCATTTTTTTTCCATTTTTCTTAATAAGTCGAAAAATTCATATTTTGGGTTAATAATTATTATCTTATAACCAGACTACATTAATCACTAAATTAACATAGCAAAAATTATGTCTATTACTAAAACATATTTCTATGACTTATAATGAGTCTAACAGTACTACAATTCTAATACTAAACCATCAATCTATATTAACCAATAACTTATCTACCAAAGCAACTATTAGCTTAAAAAAAACTAATTATCCCAAGCTGACAGTGTTTATTTCTGTCAACCTGGTCGAACATGTATTGGTTTTCTGGAACAGAAACATACCGAAAAGTTGCACGAAGGAGCACCGAGAGTAGGCCTCGGACTCGGAACGAAACGTCGGAAAGCCGACGGGAAGCCGGACGAGGACGCGGGATGCGGAACGCGCGGACACGGGGGGTCGCGAGCGCACAGGGTGCGCTGTCGGCCGCCGGGGAGGCGCGCCGAGCTGCTGTCGGGCACGGGGGGGTGCGCCGGCTGCTGTCGGAAGTCGGGGTGGCTCCGGTCGACGGCGTGGAATGACGGGGTGAGGGATCTAGAATTGACGGGGGCGACGAGGTGAGCGCGGTGGTGGTCTCGGATCGGAATTTGGTGGAGCGGGAAAAGAGTTGTGGAAGAGAAGGAAAGATGGAGAAGTTTGGATGCTCTGTGGTGGAGAAGAGAGTTTCTGAATAAAAACTCTTCCTGGGTTCTCCGAAACGGGAGGGGGGGGGGGTGGGGGTGGGGGGGGGGGGGGGGGGTGGGGAGTGTGTGTGTGTGTGTGTGTGGGGTGTGGGGGGGGGGGGGGGGGGGGGGGGGGGGGGGGGGGGGGCGGGTTTGACGCGCGGGACATGGGAGAGAGGAGAACGTGGGTAACGGTTAGGTTAGGTATGGACTTAAGTTTGGGTAAAAGCATTTGGGCTCGCAACAAAATAATAATAAGCAAGCAAAAAAGAAATCGTGGCCTTCACAACAAATTTGTTCAAAATAACATCACCAAAGAACCAAATGTATGGGAGGAGAAAATGTCTTTCATTTTATTGCATATGAAAGAAATGCAACTTATGAGGGAAAAGGCTAATTGTTGGAGAAACAAAATAGAAGTTTGAGGGAAGAATTATGCGATATTATTCCTTTATTTGCTGAATTTTCGTAATGGAAGTAAGTTGTGATATGTACGTCTAATATGTGACATCTATATGGACTAATTAGAGTTTAGACCCTGGATTGAGTTTAGATCCTAAATTTTTATTGTTTATTTTATTTGTTCTATTATACACTTCCTCTCTCATACGTTGCAATGAAACTTTATATATAGACTAGAGAGGGTATAATGGAAAAAAAAAATCAGTTGAACATGTCAGGACTTAAAATCTAAGATGTTATAAAACTTAGAGTCTAAACTCAAATTAGCCCAAACAAAAAATAATGGAACCAAATTTCTCCTTCAATGATGTGATGATAGAGGTACGCATCTGGTACATAACTTTCTGTATCTAACATGCATACAAGTTTCAATTATATTTAAGGTTGAACATTATTCGGTTTTGGATCGAAAATCGAACCGAAGCCAATAAGAGTTTCGGTTCGGTTTGAAAAAAATTCGGTTATGTTTCGTTTTTGAAAATACTATAAAAAATTATTCAGTTTCGATTTTGGATTTCGGTCCAAAATCGAAAACCGAATAAGACTTGTGAAATCATGTAAATACCTTCAATTCTACACATATGTTGTAATTAAAATGCGTATATTTTGAAAAAAATATTATTTATCTGTTTTAAAATCAAACTTTGATAATTTAACAATTAATCTAACTTTGGATACATATAAAACAAATATGTACAAAAAAATTGTAAATTTTAATATCATTTAACTACAATTTCAACTTTGGACCATACCCATTATACAATAGAAATAGTCCAATCGAACAAAACAAATAAACCGAATCGTTATTTGGTTCGATTTCGGTTTTTGCTAATTTCGGTTTCGGTTTTGGATTTTGTAGAATTTCGTATTATTCGGTTTTGACTATTTCGGTTCGGTTGAAACAGAAGAAAAAAAAAACGAATGCTCACCCCTAGTTATATTGGACGGTTGTTAATATATCGAAAAAATTTCTACAGAGAATTAAAATATTAATAAATTTGATTTAGAGCAAAAAGTTCTAAGATATTGATAGGAAACAACAAATAAAAAAATTAAGACGAAAATGCATGTAGTATATGCGTTTTTAAATATTATTTTTAGTAGAAAAAAATATGAAAAAAAATATTATGAAAAATATTAAAATGAAAATGCATGTAGTATATGTGTTTCAATTCTTTTTTATTTGGAAAAAAAGAAAAATAAAGATGAAAACGGTGGTTTGAACAATTATTATTTTTTCAAAAATTTTGCTAAAATAATTTTTTTTTAATATAAAATTAGCTAAAACGAAACATGTTCGGGGGTGGGTTTATTTCGTTCGGTTTCTTTGAATTTTTTTTGTTAGCTGGTTGTATTTTTTTTTTATATCCTTATCAAAAATCATAATTATAACTAATAAAAAAAAATCATAACAGATATTTCTTTCTCGATTTTGTCTTAAAAAATCTATCTCTATCTTAAAATCTATCTATATTTGAAATCTATCTCTATCTTAAAAGAACCTTATCTATATTTAAAATCTATCTCTATTTTAAAAATTAATAGTAACATTAAAAATAATATTAATATTAATATTACCATTATCATTAATATTTTTAAATATATATTGTTTCTGAGATTTATTTTGAAAGATAGATTATTTTTTAGATTTGTTTTTAAAAAAGCAAATCAATCTCTATTTTAATTTTTTTTTAAATCTATCTATCTCTAATTAAGAAAAAAAATCTTATCTATCTTTAAAAAACAAGATTTGTTTTTAAAAAAGCAAATCAATCTCTATTTTTTTAAAAATCTCTCTCTCTAACTAAGAAAAAAAAGTCTTATCTATCTTAAAAAAAACAAGCCTTATCTATTTAAAATAAATAAATAAATCTATCTATCTTAAAAAAAAAAAACTAGTCTTATCTATTGATTTATTTTTTAGATAGAGAGAGAATTTTTTTTTTTTAAAAAAATCTAAAAATTATTTTGACACTTAGGTATCTCCAATAGAGGTTTCTATTTCCCCTATTTCTATGGTAGAAATCCACTTTCCTATGTGGTGGTGATGTAGGATTGGGAGTTAGAAACTCTAGTAGAAATTCTTCAATCTCTCATACAAATTAATATTGGGCCCCACACCATTAAATTAAATTTATCATTTCATTTGTTGCCAGATAGAAATGGAGAACCGTTTGTGCGTGTGCAATTTCTATATAGAAACTCTACCAGGATATAAATTTTCAGAAAGTATAATGACAAGGAAGATAGAAACTCAATTTTAGAAATCTCCATGCCTTAGTAAATGCCTTTTTTTAAGTTATAATAATAAAAATGTTCAAAACGCACTTGCTAAAAGCATTTTCACTTTTTTAATGTAATAAGTTATTTGTTTATTTTCTTCGTTTATTTTAAAAAACTCCAAACGCATTTGTTACGTGTGTTTTCATTTTTTCTTTTATTTTTAGAAAAATCAAAACGCACTTATTACTTGCGTTTTCGTTTTGCAAAACGCACTTAACAACTGCGTATTTATTCTTTCCTACCAATTTCTGGAAATCTCCATGCCTTAGGGTGTGTTTGATTGCAAGGTGGAAAATACGTGGAAAAGAAATTAATTCCATGGAATTATTTTCCTAGGAAAACAATTCCATGGAATTTTAAAAAAATTCATGGAAGACTTGATTTGGGTGTTTGATTGTCATTATTTTCCATGGAAGTAGTTATTTTCCATGGAAAATAATATTTTCCTATGGGTTGGACAAGTTTTATTTTCCACCATTTTAGAAGAAAATATGGAAAATGATAGTTTTTTGGAAAATAATTCCATGGAAAATATAAGATATCAAACACTACAATTGGTGGAAAATTGCTGATGGAAATATTTTTCATGGAAAAAAAGTCCAATCAAACACAGCCTAAATCAAAATTTTTTTTTTTGAGGGTACTCTAAATCAAATTTGTAAATACTTTAATTCTCTTTACAAAATTTTCTGTTAATATATATATGGTGTTGTGTGGACAATTAGCTCAACCTCTCAATGTATATCAATATATCTTAATGTGTCTCTACAAGCCATCCCAACCTCTCTTTATATAGGGAGAGAGAGGTTGGGAGTTACAAAGTGAAAAGTCACTCGGGAGTTACAAAGGTGAAGTGTCACTTGGGAACATGAAGGATTACCATGAGTTACAACACTCCCCCTTGGCTCTTCGCAAACTCTGCTTGTAAACACCTCTGAGCTTCTTCATCTGTCTGTAGCTTGCTGATTCAAATTTGACCACCTACTTGTGCCTCGTCAAAAACCTTGCCAGGGAAAACCTAGTGGGAAAAAAACCGTTGATCGAAGGACAAAAGAGTACACGATGGATTAGAAGTATACACTGGATACTCCCCCTGATTACAATAGTCCTCAGTGAATAAGAGATTTGAACTGTGTCTCGTTAAAAACCTTGCCAAAGAAAACCCAGTAGAAAATACTTTGGTCGAAGGGAAAAAGAGTACACAAGCATACATCAGGATGCTTCCCTTTTCACTCGCACTCGACAGGGTGCGGGATATACGCACAACAGGGCGTTTGGAGGCGCTCGTTGGGGCGCTCCCCCTCACATGCACACAACAGGGTGCAGGAAACATGTTTCACTTAGGCTAGCTCTGAAAGTTTCCTAAGTCCAATTGCTCTGACATGTTTCTGGAACGAGTGTTTCGGCAGTGACTTGGAGAACAAGTCTGCACGGTTATTCTCCAATCCAATGTGTTGCACTTCAATCTTCTGAAGCGCTTGTTGTTCATGTGTAAAGAACAACTTGGGCGATATGTGCTTGGTAGCATCCCCTTTGATGTAACCATGTTTTGCTTGATCAATAACAGCGGTATTGTCCTCATAGACGACACTAGGTTCATCTGGGTCATATGAAAGATCACATGTACTTCGAATATGGCAAATAACAGCTCGAAGCCATACACACTCTCTAGTGCCTCATAGAGCGCGAGTAGCTCAGAGTGGTTCGTTTGAAGTAGCCACTAAGGTCTGTTTGCGAGACCTCCAAGAAATTGCCGTGTTTCCAATGGTAAAGACGTAACCAGATTGGGAACGCCCCTTGTGCGGATCAGATAAGTATCCTGCATCGGCATAGCCAACAAGGGTCGCGTTGTTTCGAGTGCCAAGAGCGTTGGACTCACTCAAAACTGCGTAGGGATAGAACAAGCCCAAGTCCGTAGTACCCTTAAGGTAGCAAAATGTCTTTTATGCCATTCCAATGGCGGCGTATTGGCGCAGTGCTGTGTCGAGCTAGACAATTCACAGCAAACGAGATGTCCGGTCTAGTACATTGGGCCAAGTACAATAAAGTGCCTATTGCACCCAGATAAGAGCACTCAGGACTCAATATCTCTTCGTCGTCCTCCTTTGGACGGAATGGATCCTTAGTAATGTCTAGAGATCGGACGATCATGGGAAGTAGCGGATGGCTTAACGTCAAAATGACTAAAGCGTCTCAACACCTTTTGGGTGTAGTTCACTTGATGGACAAGAATTCCATCTTTACGGTGCTCGATCTGCAGGCCGAGGCAAAACCGTGTCTTCCCAAGATCCTTCATCTCGAATTTCTTCTTCAGGATATCAGCAGTTTCTGACAAGTCTTTTTTCGGTTCCTATGAGATTCATGTCATCTACATAGACCGCGATGATTGCGTATCCTGAAGTGAATTTCTTTATGAACACACATGGACAAAGTTCGTTATTAATGTATCCCAAACCGATCAAGTATTCGCTTAGGCGGTTATACCACATTCGCCCGGATTGTTTCAATCCATATAGCGAACGCCTCAGTCTAATCGAGAATGCATTCCGTGGTCGGAAACTACTTGATTCAGGCATCTTTAGTCTATCAGGGACTCTCATGTATATCTCTGTGTCCAGAACCCCGTAGAGATAGGCTGTGACCACATCTATGAGCTGCATATTCAGTTTTTCAGAAACTACTAAACTGATTAAGTAGCGGAACATTATGACGTCCATTACGGGAGAATACGTCTCCTCGTAATTAATTCCAGGGCGTTGTGAGAAGCCTTGCGCCACAAGGCGAGCCTTGTATCGCACAATCTTATTATTCTTATTACGCTTCCTTAGAAAAACCCATTTGTGACCAACTGGTTTAACATTGGGTGGTGTTGGAGCTACAGGTCCAAACACGCTTCTTTTCGCTAAGGAATCTAATTCGGCCTGGATTGCTTGTTTCCATTGTGGCCAGTCCGTTCGTCGTTGACACTCGGCAACGCTGCGAGGTTCCAGGTCATCATTGCTCATAATGTCAGTGGCCACTGAGTATATGAACACATCATCGATGACAGTTTCGTTTCGCTTCAAAATATCGTCTAAGCAAGCGTACTTGATGGATATTTCGAGGTTATCGGCATGATTAGGAATAGGCGTTTCATCTGGAACGCGCTCTTCTAATACATCACCGTGATCCTTAATGATCTCATATGGCAAAACACTTTTAACAAGATTTCTCCGCTTCCGGGGCAGAACATCTTTGGAACCAACCGGTCTTCCCTTCTTTTTAGGAATAGCGGCGGACTGGACGGTCGACGGCAGCGTCCTTGCTCGGCGGTTTCGACCGGAGCAACATATTTCACAGGAACATGGCGTCTCTCAGGGACGTCTATCCTTGCAGGCACATTTGCAGCAGGTATAATTGATCTTATGACTTTTACTAGGTCGCTAAATGCGTCTGGCATTTGATTTGCAATATCTTGTAGACCTAGAATTCTCTGCCCTTCTTTATCACTATGTGCCGAGGGGGGATCATGATGAACAAAAGCGGGCACATGCCACGCTAATTCACGTCGTTCCTCATCAACGTTAGCGTGCATTTCTTCCCCTAACGACGGGAAGATTGCCTCATCAAAGTCACAAATCCGCGTGTCTCGCGGGTAAAGAGATCGCCTGTCAAGGGCTCTAAATAGCGAATGATGGACGGGGAGTTATAATCGATATATATTTCTCGTCGTTTCTGAGGTCCAAATTTTGAACGCCTTATCGGCTCAATTAGAACATTGACTAGGCACCCAAACGCGTAAATGTGAGACGTCAAGCTCACATCCAGTAACCAGCTGGTACACGAAAAGTGGTTGGGTGGCCATGGACCTCAGACGGACCAAATTCATAGCGTGCAAAATTGTATAGCCCCATACAGATAGTGGGAGTTTGGTGCGCATAACCAAGCTCCGCGCTATCACTTGTAGTCGCTTTATAAAAGCTTCCGCTAGGCCATTTTGGGTATGAACATACGCAACAGGGTGTTCAAGATTTATTCCCAAAGTCATGCAATAGTCATCGAAAGTCTTCGATGTAAACTCCGCGGCATTATCAAGTCTAATAGTCTTTATCGGATAATCCGGATGGTGAGCCCTTAACTTAATGATCTAGGCGAGGAGTTTAGGAAACGCTGCGTTTCGGGTGGACAACAACACTACGTGTGACCATCTAGTCGATGCATCAACCAAAACTATGAAGTATTTAAATGGTCCGCATGATGGTTGGATTGGTCCACAAATATCTCCATAAATTCTTTCAAGGAATTGAGAAGCCAATCTCGTAGGTTTCACATGGAGCGGCTTGAGATTCGTCTTTCCAATCGAGCAAACTTGGCAAAGGCTTTTCGGATTTATATCGAATTCTTTCCTCAAAGAGGATGCCCATGCGAGGCATTCATAGTGCGAACCATCGTATTTTGACCCGGATGACCCAGCCGATCATGCCATAGCATAAAAATGCTCTCATCAACTGGCGCTCGGTGAATGATGAGATTACTTTCGATGTGTTGTATCGTAGTGAGATACAAACCACTTGAAAGACTTTTCAACTTCTCCATGATACGCTTTTGGCCGTACTGAGTGGAGGTAATGAAAAGATACTCGATGCCATGTTCTCGAGCAGTTTCAACATGAAATCTATTTTCTCGAATATCCTTAAAACTCAGTAAGGTACGACTGGACCTTGGAGAATATAAGGCCTCTGATACTTCAACGGGAGTACCATTGGACAACAAAAAACGGGCTTTGCTAAAACCTTGAACAAGGGTTGAGGGTCCCAAAATGGTTGTCACTGAGGTTACTTTAGGCGTATAGGAGATAAAATATGATTTATCTCTCAAGATAGTGTGAGTCGTTCCACTATCAACCAGACAATCTACTGCCCCGTGGTCCATGCCTATAAGTAAAGAAAATTAAAGTTTGTCACACATTTGAGGAAAGTGCTCGAAATAGAAACTTTAATTTATCGAGAAAACAGAAAATACAAACCACCAAAAGTTTCATGACTTAAATCAAATATAGAGAGAAAATAGAGATTCATTCTTCCATTTCTGCTATAAAATTGGGGGTCTCAAGATTTAAATTTTCGCACTCGTTGACCAGATTTGCTTCGGCCCGGTGCCCCTTGTGATAGTTATCAATTTCTTGGGGGGTTGCCCTGTAAGTCCGTTGCATATGACCATAAGCACCATATTTGTAGCAGAGAGTAGGCTCTTGGCCTTTCACTCTCGCATTGGGACGACTGGCCCGTTGGTTCTTACCATGAGACTGTCTAGGAGTGAAAGGTCCTTGGTTCTTGTTAGAACCTCGCTTTGGGTGACGAGACTTAAACTCGTCTCTGTTCCTTGGCTGGGATGACTGGCCCTTGTCTCGTTTCCACCGTAGATTTGGTCCACGGAGAGCGTTTGCATCAGGCATTGGAATTGCCTTTGTTCCAGCAGGACGAGAATTGTTGTTTCTCATTAAAATAAAACTGTTCTTCTCGTCTAGTACAAGCTGGATGATGAGCTCAGGAAACTTGGTGAACTTAGACTGACGGCATTGCTTCTGGAGTAAGTTGTCAGTGGAAGGGAATGTGGTGTATGTTTTCTCCAATAGATCGCTGTCGGTTAATTTCTCACCGCAGTACTAGAGAAGTGATCGAATCCTGCAGACTTCATTGTTATAATCAGTTACGCTCTTGAAGTCTTGGAAGCGCAGTTTCAACCAGTCATGGCGTGCTTCAGGCAGCCATATGGTTTTCTGGTGGTCGAAGCGTTCTTTCAGAGAGTCCCATAGCGTCTTTGGCGAGGAGATTTCAATGAACTCTGCCTTCATGGCGTCAGATAAATGCCTGCAGAATAGAATCATTGCCTTGGCGTTCATTGAGCGAGTGACTTCCACTTCGCGCTCTTCCTCTCCATAGATGACGTCCAAGAGGCCCTGCGCATCTATATGGTTCTGGATGTCTTGTGTCCAGTCCAAGTAGTTCTTGCCAGAGCCGTCAAGGATGGGAAAATCAATCTTGATCGACATTTTTCTTTCTTACCGTACGGTAGAAGGAGGTAAAAAAAACCATTGGTACGTCGGGTCTCCGGCGTTGCACGAGCAAAGTGCTGATAACATGTTTTGTGGACAATTAGCTCAACCTCTCAATGTATATAATATATCTCAATGTGTCTCTACAAGCCATCCCAACCTCTCTTTATATAGGAAGAGAGAGGTTGGGAGTTACAAAGTGAAAAGTCACTTGGGAGTTACAAGGTGAAGAGTCACTTGGGAACATGAAGGATTACCATGAGTTACAACATAAGGCTCGTTTTTCAGTATCTATATTTTTACTAATACTTGCATGTTCTACTATCTATTTTTGTATATTTAGCATCACGTGCATGTACGTTCTACCTATATTTTTTGTATATTATAGTATCAAGGGTTCTTGTTGTAGTATCCTACATTTACATGTTCTCATATCACGTATATTACTTCACCTTACTTCACCTTTTGCATGTCTCTCAAGTAAGTCATTCTTCTATTATGGTTTCAGTTTCTGTTAAACTGTAATAGTTTTGTTAGATAAAATTTTGGATTCATTATTTTGTTAAATAAATTGTTAATTATTAGAAATTTTGGTTAATCGATTTTATGGATATAGCCAGCGAGTCTCCATTATTGGTTCCGCATGCCTACACGCCCGGGGAGATGGACAACCGTTCTGGGCTCCGATTTTAGATGGCCCCAAAGCCTTAAAATAGTTTAGGCCCATCATCAAACTTTATATATATATATATATATATATATATATATATATATATATATATATATATATATATATATATATATATATATATATAGATGGCCCCATGGCAAAGCCTTAAAATAGTTTAGGCCCATCATCAAACTTTATATATATATATATATATATATATATATATATATATATATATATATATATATATATATATATATATATATATATATATATATATATATATATAAGAGGAAGGATCCGCATTCTCTCACTTTTTGCATCCCCAAACATTTCCATGCTATCCACCCTTGGAACGTTGTTTAAGTCATCTAATCTTAACCATTGATTTGAATGGTTCAAATCAACGGTTAAGATTAGATGACTTAAACCAGATCCAACGGTTGTTAACATGGGGAAGCAAAGCGCATTTCCTCACTTTTTGCATCCCCAAACATTTTCATACTATCCACCATTGGATGTTGTTTAAGTCATCTAATCTTAACCATTGATTTGAATGGTTCAACTCAACAGTTAAGATTATATAACTTAAACTAGATCCAACGGTTCTTAACATGGGGATGCAAAAGGTGAGGGAATGTGGATCCCTTCATCTCTCTCTCTCTCTCTCTCTCTCTCTATATATATATATATATATATTTTTTTATATATATATATATATATATATATATATATATATATATATAGAGAGAGAGAGAGAGGAAGGATATATAGGCATTCCCGCACTTTTTGCATCCCTAAGCATCCCTCCTATTTACACCGTTGGATGGTGTTTTAAGTCATCTAATCTTAACCGTTAATTTACCAATGGTTAAGATTAGATGACTTAAAGCACATCTAACGGATGTGAACATGGGGTTGCAAAAAGTGCAGGGATGCCTATCCTTCCTCATATATATATATATAATATATATATATATATATATTCTTTTTCTTTTTTTTTTGGAAATGTTAATCGTGCCGAATGTCCCCATTGACTGAGAATCGATCTCCTGACCACTCAGACCGCATGCCTCACCACTACCACTCCGGCTTATGTACTCAAAGTCCAGATCTATGAATATTCTGGAAAAAAAAGTCACACAACCTAATGCCCACGTCTTTCTTTCTCTCTCTCTCTCTCACAACAAACGTACCCATCAGCCATCAATTTTTTTCCTCCTTTCCAACATTTTTTTTATTGTGCCAGTCAATTTCCTCTCTGCTTTATATAAAAATATTTTATTTTCTAATATCATATTCATCTCCTTGTCTCTGGCTTTGTCAATCTTAATAGGGTTTCTTCTCCTTGGTGTTTTTTTGTTACCATTTGCAATTGCACCTTAGCCGCAAATCCTAACCAACTAATTCATTCAAGCAACTTCCAAGTTTATTGATCCAAATTAGGTGATTTTGTTCTTTACTAAAATTATTTTTGTTATTAAGTCAATTATTAGTAGTATTGTATTAGACAAAATGCCAACTAGAAAATACCTATCTAGATATGAGAAACTAAAAAAGAAAAGAAGAATATATTAATTAGTTCATTCTCAAAAGGGGCTGTGGTTAAGTTTGTTGTTAGTAGACCTATAAATTTAGTTAAAAATTTAAATAAAAAATAGTTAATGAACCTGTAGGAACGAAATTGTAAAGCAGAATACTCTAGAGGGGGTGAATAGAGTAGGCAGCATAATATTGCTAATTAAAAAACTTGTTAGCTGTTAGATCACAGATAAAATAATAATCACAAAAAGTAAATGACAGAAATTAAAAGAGATCAGAAGGCAAATGCAAACACCGAGATTTATACTGGTTTTCCTCTTGTGAGGACTAGTCCAGTCGGAAGAACTCTAGCTTCCAGTTGAATCCACTATTGGAAAATCCCGTAAGTTTTCATATGAAGTCCTTGCAACTTCTACAGACGCGAGCTTTGATACGAAGAACTCGACCAACTTCAATTGTGAAGAGTTGAATCTTCTATCAAGCCTCTGATTACAATCGTTCTGAAACTTCTAGACCGTACCGCACTGGCAAATCGACTAGAGGATTGTAACTGGCTTGGGATTTGAAAATGAAAGCTTTTTAAAAACTCTTTGGAAGAATGAAACCTTAGGAAGAGAAAAGATTGAAAGTGAATTGGTGATCTGAAATGATCGAAATACTTCTCTATTTATAGTTTTTCCAAAGACAGAACTCTGACAGAATTCGGGCAGAATTCGGACAGAACTCTTTGTAACAAACCGTAACTGAAGGATGACCAAGTTCAAAAATCCAACGTTCACTAACGTTCCAAATGGCCGAACTCTGGCCGAACTCGGCCCGAGTTCTCCTGGGGTTCTGCCAGTTCATTTTTGGAGAAAATAAATTTTGGAGTTTTGAAAAATCCTTCAGAAGCTTTTTGTAAAAAGAATATTTTTCAAAAACGTAGGTCATTTGTAAAAGAATAGGATGGTTTTGAAAAACGTTTTCGGATAGCCTATTTGCCAGTACGACTCGGTACAATGTATTCCTAGACTCAAAAAATGAAAAATTACATAGCGTAACAGGAAGTACATTCTGAATGGCAAACGGCTTCAGTCTTGAACATTGTTGATATCCATTGTTGAGCAGTGTCCAAAATGTCGTAGGTAAATATCTGAGTTGACTTGCATTTATATCGAGACAGAGTTTGATCAATTATTAAAATCAGGTTTGACCATGACCAATGGGCCAACAATCTCCCCCATTTTGATAATTGACAAACCTTGCCGATATAACATCTAAGCTTGGAATCAATTCAAAATAGTAATCAAAAGAAATTGTTCATAACTTGTATTTCACTTAAGCGAAAAAAAATGTTAGATCCTTATTTCTCCCCCGTTGTCACTTAGCAAAATAATTGCAAAAGAGAAAGCTCCTCCGCAATTAATGCATAAGTAACAAACAGTGAAGAAACACAATAAAAATAGATAATCATTATAGGCATGGTATAAACAGTAAATATTGTAAAAAAATAGATAGTCTATAGAACACAACACAGGCATGTATTTGTCACAGGCAGTATTTAATAAAGTGCTAAAACTGAAACAAATAAAGTGCTGAATAATAGACTAAGATGCCAAAACTGAGGCATAAACAAAAACCATGTCTGTGAATAGTCACAAAATAGAAAAAGTGCTGATAAAAAATAAAAGTACTGATAAAATCTTGGAATGTCGGAGCATTTCCAAGTAAACATAAGACAAAAGTAACAGTCTCAATATCTAACATCTCAAAACTCATCATCATCATCATCATCATCAACGTCATCAGCTGCAGCTCCAGCATGTCCAGAAGGACCAGCTCTAGAAGTACCAGTGCCAGAAGTGTGAGGAGTGGCGCCAGCGTAAAACACACCGACATAGTCTCGAGGAGGGGCACGAGCAGTACAATACCAATCATAGACGTTCCCTAGCTGGAACAGAGAGTGGACCGCCTCGTCGTCAATGCGGTAGCCAGAAACAGAAGGATCTCGAGGTAGAGATCTAGCAGAATGACCCGCCTGCGTAAACCTCAGATCGGCGAATGAGTTGGCAATCGCTTGGAACCGAGTCACATCACAAAACTCGTGTTCCCTAGAGGTCTCAACATAAAAAAACTGCAGATCTGATAAGTGCTGATGGATACCTTCAAATGTCATAGGGTAAGAATGAGGAGGAACAGGTGCTGTAGGAGCTGTGAGAGTAGGTACAGGAGGAGTAGGTGCAGTAGGTGGAGGAACAGATGCAATACTGCGACGAGAAAGTTTGAGAAACTTGGGCTCGGGGTCGACAGCACAAGTAGATAGGTCAATATCAAATCTCTGAAAAATACGAGGAATAAGCATCGCATAAGATAGGTTGCGGTCTCTCCCGCGACATCTATCCATCATCTGGATGATAGTCTTAGGAACAGAAAAAGGAATCCCCTTAAGAATATGATAAAGAGCAGAAAGCTCAAATGCAGTGACATCATCTTTAGAAGTAGATTTTGGAAGTAAGGTGGAATAGATGATGTGATGTAATTCATAGTTAAACAAATTCAAGTTATTAGCCTTAAACTTTCCAGGAAGAACGCGTACGGGCGCACAAAGTTCATTCTTGAAACTAACGAGTGTCGTGCCATCGGAGAAATCAAAATCAGTGATGTCATCGAGCGGGGCACCTTCGTTTGGGATACCAAGGATTTCTGCTAACATTTCATCAATGAATTCAATATCTATTCCTCCGACACGTGTCCTCGCGGTAAAAGTGTCTAACACGAAATTATAATAGAACAATCTAATGGCATTAGTGACAATGGAAAATTGTAAGGTGACAAACTATTGTAACCCTAATGCCTCAAAGTAAGGACGGTGATCCGAAAAGACAGTCCACTTAATCGGCGATCCGGTACAAATAGTACGCATGATGAAGTCGGCGTACCACAATAAAGCTTGATCGGAACTTTTAAAGTAAAACTCATCCGACGCACCATCGTTCGATTGGACCAGAGAAAAGAGGCAATCCGTATGCGGATCTGAAGACGATGCCTCTTCACTGGCATTGGTCTTCTTCCTCTTGAAGGGATTGAACTTAGGCATTCTTTCCCATAATTTTCTAGAAATCCTAAGTATTGAAAAAGTGGAGGAAAGAAGGGATTATACCTTCCAAGAATTGGATATGTTGTAGAGGATGACGTTCTCCACACGAATCCAAAGTTTGGACGAGAAACTCCACTCGGATTGAAAGAACAAGGTAGGAGAAGAAGCTAGGGTTTCGGAGGCGCGCTGCTGCTGTTATGAGGATGTGGGAAAGAATGAAGAAGAAGGAAGCCTCGGGTTGGTGCTGGTACATATCTATACCCAGCCGAACTCTAGCCGAATTCGGACCGAACTCGGGCCGAATTCGCCAAGGGTTGCTTGGCTATATATATATATATATATATATATATTATATATATATATATATATATATATATATATATATATATATATATATATATATATATATATATATTAAAATAATCAAATGAGGCCACATTCTTTTTCATTAATTCGTTTCAAATGCTTAATTCAAAGTTTAGTAATTTTAAATATCAAAGTAATATAATTAATATTATTTTACAAATTAATATTCTTTACTCAGCATCTGTCTTAGATTAGATGTAGGAGTACTGTCCCAGCTAACGGAGGTTCACCGGAGAACTCTTAAATACCGCTTCGCTTCGACCGTTGTCGTGGTGACAGACAGACTCTTTTTAGGCTTGTCTCGAAAATAGTTTATGAGTATCGAATAAATAATTAATAAAATAAAATTAATTAATATTATTGATATCTAAAATTTCTAATTCTCGACGTAAATAGTTGAAACGATCTTCCGCTAAAGGTTTTGTGAGTATGTCAGCTAATTGATTCTGTGTGTCTATGTATATAAGGCTATATCTCCATTTTGTTGATGATCTCTAAGAAAATGATGTCGAATCTCGATATGTTTAGTACGAGAATGACATACAGGATTCTTAGTCAAATTAATAGAACTAGTGTTATCACAGAAAATGGGTATGTGTGAAAAAAGCAATCCATAGTCTTCTAAGGTTTGTTTCATCCACAAAATTTGTGCACAACAACGTCCTGCGGCGATATACTCAGCTCAATTGTTGATAACGCAATAAAATTTTGCTTTTTACTAAACCAAGAGACTAGAGCTTTTCCTAGGAAATGACATGCGCCGCTAGTGCTTTTTCTATCTACTTTGCATCCAGCAAAATCAGCATCGGAATAACTGGTTAGGTCAAACGACGTGGTTTTGGGATACCATAAGCCGACAGAAGAAGTACCTTTAAGGTATCGGAAGATACGCTTAACTGCACACAAATGTGATTCCTTAGGATTAGTTTGAAAACGAGCACATAAACAAACACTAAACATAATGTCTGGTCGACTAGCAGTTAAATACAGTAAGCTACCGATCATACCTCGATACTTACGTATGTCGACAGGTTTGTCTTGTTCATCAATATCAAGCTTGGTTGAAGTCGCCATTGGAGTGCTAAGGGGTTTTGCTGCTTCCATGTCGAACTTCTTTAATAGATCCTTTGTGTACTTTACTTGATTTATGAATGTCCCATTGTTGGTTTATTTGATTTGCAGTCTGAGAAAGAATTTCAACTCTCCCATCATTCTCATCTCAAACTCATTCTGCATACACTTAGAAAATTCTTGACAAAGAGATTCATCAGTAGATCCAAAGATAATATCATCTACATAAACTTGAATCAAAAGAATATTATTATTCAAAGACTTTATAAACAAAGTAGTGTCAAACTTTCTCTTTGAAAAACTGTTATCAAGTAGAAAAGTGCTTAGACGATCGTACCAAGCACGAGGGGCTTGTTTCAAACCGTATAAAGCTTTCTTCAACTTGAAAACATATTCAGAAAATTTGAAATCAGTAAAATCGGGTGGTTGAGCTACATAAACCTCTTCTTTTATAAAATCATTTAAAAATGCGCTTTTGACATCCATTTGAAATAACTTAAAATTATGAAAACATGTAAATGCACATAACATGCGAATGGATACTAATCTCGCAACTGGGACATAAGTCTCATCATAGTCGATACCTTCTTCTTGATTGTATCCTTGAGCTTCGAGTCGAGCCTTATTATGAGTCACTAAACCATTCTCGTTCAGTTTATTTCGGAATACCCATCGGGTGCCAATGACCGGATGATCAATAGGCTTGGGAACAAGTTCCCAAACTTGATTTCGTTCGAATTGGTTTAATTCTTCTTGCATAGCATCTAACCAAAAATTATCACTACATGCTTCATCAATATTTTTGGGTTCAAACTGCGAGACAAAAGCAACACAAGAAGCTATATCTTTATTGGAGGAACGAGTACTTACACCCTTGGTAATCTCACCAATTACCAAGTCCTTTGGATGACTAGCCAAGAATCTCATCTCTTTTGGTGCAGTCTCAAGATTGCTAGTTCCGGCTTCTTTGCTTGGAGGTTCATCTGATGCCTGATGTGATGGTTCTGTATTTTTGTGTGAAGGTTTTGCAGTAGCTGTACTTGGTGCGATTATGTCTTCATTGTCATAATCGTCTAAGTGTTGATTTAGCTCATCAAACTTGACGTTGATAGATTCTTCAATGATCATGGTTCTTTTGTGGAAGACTCTATATCCTTTGCTCTTTGCTGCATAACCTAAAAATATACCTTCATCGACCTTTTCATCAAATTTACTCAAATTATCTTTAATATTAATAATAAAGCATTTACAGCCAAAGATTTTGAAATAAAAAACATTTGGTGTTCTATCAAACCATAATTCATAGGGAGTCTTCTTAGATATAGGTCGAATTAGAACCCTATTGAGAATATAGCAAGCTGTATTTACAGCTTCAGCCCATAAATATCTAGGTAGACTAAACTGGTTTAACATAACTCTAGCCATTTCAGATAGAGTTCTGCTCTTACGTTCCACAACTCTATTTTGTTGTGGAGTCCTAGGGCAAGAGAATTCATGCAGATAACCGTGTGTGTCACAAAATTGCTTGAATTCTGCATTCTCAAATTCGTCGCCATGATCACTACGAATGTGAGTAATCATGAACCCTTTTTCATTTTGTACTTTCTTACAAAAGGTGACAAATTCTAATAATGCATCATTCTTGCGTGCAAGAAAATAAACCCATGTATATCTAGAGAAATCATCTATAATGACAAATACATATAACTTACCACCTAGACTAGCAATTCTGCTGGGTCCAAATAAGTCCATATGCAATAATTGTAAAGGTCTAGGGGTACTTACAGCGTTCTTGGATTTGAATATGGATTTGGTAGCTTTGTTCTTTTCACATTCACTACATACCGTATCCTTCTTGAAAGAAATATCCGGTAAGCCGCGTACCAACTTTTTCGTAGATAATCTTGAAATTGTATCCATGTTTGCATGACCGAGTCTCATATGCCATAGCTGACTCTCAATACTTTTGGCCATCAAATATCTACCTGTATTGTTAGTATCTTCCAACAAATAGAATACATATATATTGTCTTCCCTAATACCTTCAAATAGTACTGCCCGTTGAACTATCAATAATAGTACATTTATCTTTTATAAAGTTAATGCCATAACCGTGATCAGCTAAATGGCTTATGCTGAGCAGATTATGTTTTAACTCGGTAACAAGACAAACATCTTTAATCACGGGATAGGGAGCCTTACCAATGTTACCGATACCGATTATATACCCTTTCAAATTATTATCGAAGGAGACGTATCCTTCTTTATTCCCCTTCGGCAGTGTTGCAAATAATAAAGCATCACCGGTCATGTGCCGTGAGCAACCGCTGTCGAGGATCCATTTGCTCCTAGCATGTGAAGGGTGTCCCACCTACAAAACAATTTGCAGATGAAACTTTTGGTACCCATTTGTTGTAGGGTCCTGACTGGTTAGTTTTCGGTATCCATGCATAAACATTTAAATCTACTAACTTTCTGATTCTACATGCAGTAGATATATGACCAATGAGGCCACAATAATGACATTTAGCATGTTGAGTATTGAAAGTAATGTGAGGTGCATGATTGGTAGGTTTTGGTTTTCTACTATAGAAGAATGCATGCCTATTAGTCTTCTTGGGCATAGTCTTGGTATGGTTTGGTCTGACAGTGTTGGACGTGTTCCGATGATTCGGTAATTGACACGTGTTAGAATAGGAAGCAGCAACTTCAGGCCGTTTTTCTAAACTAATTTCCAACATTTTGGAAGTGTCATATAATCTAGTATAGTGATTCTAATCTAACCTGTGCACACTGGAGACTCTTTCTCTCCTTAGATATGTCTTCCTCTAACAGGATAATAGTTTGGTCTTTTTCTTCGGATAGCTTAACAGTCTCGTGTAACAATAATTTAATAGAAGAAAGCTCACCAGACTCATTTGAAGAGTCACTATCTCTAACATGATCTAGTAGGTCGGTAAGTCTTCTTATTTCACCTTTGTACTCTTTGAGTACCTTCTTAGAGGTTTCATATTTACTACGCAGTTTCCTATAATCATCTAACAGTTCACTGAAAGCCTCTCCTAGTTGCTCAAAGGTGAAATCATCATAAGGGTCAAATAGAGGATTAGTAATTACCTGATCGCAAGCCATCAAGCACACATTTGTAGCATCGTCTGATTGTTCATCTTCTGAGTCGCTGGCTTCACTTTCATGCCATATGCTTGTGTTGGCGTACTTTCTTGATGTCGATTTCTTCAGGTAGCCTTTGTCATATTTGCTATTTTTTTGATGATGATGCTGAGGGACAATTTTTTTTCATGTGTTATTTCTTCTTGCATCCGTAGCAAATAGGATCTTCCTCGTTGTTGTTGTTGTTGTTATCTTTTGTTCTCCTGTTAAATCTCATGAACTTTTGAACTTTCTTACCAGAAGAGCTTGATCTTCAGAGTCGGAGTCGCTATCGTCGGAATCATCTTCGATGGTTCTTCTATGTTGAGCCTTGAGAGCGATCGTCTTCTCTGACTTCTTTTTTGGTGTATCATCTTCAAAGTCTTGAAGTTCTAACTCGTGAGTGAGTAGCTTACCCATGAGTGTTTCTAGAGACATTGTTGAGAGGTCGTTCCCTTCAATGATTGCTGTAGCCTTTGGAATCCAGTTCTTTGTAAGTGCTCGTAGAAGTTTGCGAATCTTCTCATGGTTACTGTAATCCTTGCCTAGTGAGGGCACATGATTTACAATATCCAAAAATCTTGTAAACATCTGAATGACTGATTCACTTGGCTTCATTTTGAACGTCTCATACTCCAGAGTAAGTCTGCTGATCTTTGACTCCTTGACTTGTGTTGTTCCTTCGTGGGTTACTTCGAGAAGTTTCCACACTTCGTTTGATGTTGTGCAAGTAGATACCCTGTTGAATTTAGTTCTGTCTAAAGCACAAAATAAAGCATTAATAGCACGTGCGTCAAGGCTGGCCTTTTTTTTTCTTTCTCTGTATATTTGTCATGGGGTTTTTCAGCTAAAACACCATTAACATAAATACAAGGTGGCTTTTTATAGCCATCAATAACTACAGACCATAAATCAAAATCAAGAGATTTCAGAAAGAAACTCATACGTGTTTTCCAATAAGTGTAGTTTGTGCCGTCAAACAGTGGAGGTCTGTTTGTGGCTTGGCCTTCACTTGTGAATTTCACAGTTGCCATGTGTAATGTTGTGATCTATGTAAAAATTGAATATAACTGCAATTTTATCTTGCTTTACCTGTATAACCCGCTTTGGTATACCTCTAGATGGAGAGCCTATTTATAGAGAACCTGCTCTGATACCAATTGTAGGAACGAAATCGTAAAGCAGAATACTCTAGAGGGGGGTGAATAGAGTAGGCAGCGAAATATTGCTAATTAAAAAACTTGTTAGCGGTTAGATCACAGATAAAATAATAATCACAAAAAATAAATGACAAAAATTAAAAGAGATCAGAAGGCAAACGCAAACACCGAGATTTATACTGGTTTCCCTCTTGTGAGGACTAGTCCAGTCGGAGGAACTCTAGCTTCCAGTTGAATCCACTATTGAAAAATCCTGCAAGTTTTCATACGAAGTCCTTGCAACTTCTACAGACGCGAGCTTTGATACGAAGAACTCGACCAACTTCAATTGTGAAGAGTTGAATCTTCTATCAAGCCTCTGATTACAATCGCTCTGAAACTCCTAGACCGTACCGCACTGTAAATTGACTAGAGGATTGTAACTGGCTTGGGATTTAAAAATAAAAGCTTTTTAAAAACTCTTTGGAAGAATGAAATCTTAATAAGAGAAGAGATTGAAAGTGAATTGGTGATTTGAAATGATCGAAATACTTCTCTATTTATAGTTTTTCCAAAGACAGAACTCTGACAGAATTCGGACAGAACTCTTTGTAACAAACCGTAACTGAAGGATAACCAAGTTCAAAAACCCAACATTCACTAACGTTCCAAATGTGTCACGACCCGCACCCGCTATAAGGGCACGTGTACGTGACAACGCCCAGCCCTCACCGGAAAAACGGCATGGAACATTGTAGGTTTTCTACTCTAACAACAGTTTTTATATATATATATATCAAAACCTGTCGAGAATATGGTCAACTCCGAACGGAGGACAAGCAATGAATATATATGATTGCTCAATCACAACTCTAAGATGATAAAGTAAAGACTGAAAGATAAAGACAACAAGACGATAAAATATAACCTGTCAAGTCCAAACACAAATAATATACAAGTCCAGTCTCTAATACAATCCAAATGTAATACAGTCTCAAAAGTAACTGGAGACTAGGTCCAATACAAAAGACCTACTCTAACTAACCAATAGGTAAAGTCTCGTCAGGCGGAGCTAATCCCTGCGGGACCAAGTCTAAGCCCACTACGTCATCCGGACCGTAGTATGTACTACAATCATCCTCATCAGCATCTGTAATATTTTGTCAACATATCCAGTCAGGATGGAACGAGTAAATTTATCTCATAACAGATCTCAAGATAGAATAAAAGCTATAAGACTATAAATAGAGCATATATAATGAAATCATGGAGTGTACATAAATGTATCATGGCATGGTAAGCTGTAGAGCTAGAGCTAGAACAAGAAAGTAGAACAGAATCATGGTATGTACACAAATCAAGGTAAGCCATATGTCCAATATGTGTGAGTAGTAGTTTTAACTTGTGATCGGCTTGGGTACCTGTCAAGAACTGGTCTGGCAAGTCATATGTGCGGTATATGACTCACACTGTTCGGGAATACGGGATGTATCTGATCACAGGCATACGCTACTACTCCTCCTACCCCAACTGGTAGAATGGATCCAAACAGGACACGTCACTGCACAGGATTCTAATAAGAAGGTAGCGAACCTTCTCTAGAATCAGTGACCATATATTGAGCAAGAGCTACAAGGGAGCTTGCACAATACATCCCAACCTAAGAAGGAGAAACATCTCTCGTCGGGATCCAGGAAAACCAATCCGTGAGAACCATATGTCAGGAATAAGCATATCAACACTAAGTACATGAATCATAACAGTTATCATAAATTGGGAATAAGTTATCAGAGAATGTACTCGCCTGTAAGATGATAAAATATGTCAACCAGATCCACTACAGTGTCTCGAGGACCTATAGAGAACAAGATGTATCAATACTATGTTTAGGAAGTAAAGTTAAATCAAATTAAACCCTATTAAGTCATTCTAAGTCAAGACAAACCTAGTTAGGGCAACCCTGGTCCTAGAAGGACAATGGAAGTCAATCCGAATCAAACTAGGTCGAAAGTTGACTTACAGTTGACTTTTGGTCAACGGGTCAACTCTGGTCAACTCTAGGTCAACCCTAGGTCAACCCTAGGTCACTGGTGACTAATAGTTGACTTTTGGTCAACTGTCCAAGTTTAATGGAATTTGGGACTAAATTGGGTAAAGTATTGACCCATAGTTGACTTTTGGTCTAAAAAGTCAACCGTGGTCAACCGAGGTCAAGACTAGGTCTAGGCGACTATTTCTAATCATTACCAACCCTTACAACCCACATCCAAGTCCATCTTGGACTTCGAAACTCAAATCTTGGCTGTAGGCCAATATCCTATTTTACCCTTTAAAAAGGTAAAATTCTAGTCTAGGTGAATACCAAGTTAGGCTACCTACGCTTGGTATTTCGACCCGTGCTCCCTAGGGTAGTATGATACTAGCCTATACGTTCATTACCTACCAAAATACCTAGGTAGAGTGGACGTCTAGTCCATCTTACGGCTTATTGTCGATATCTTGAATATTTTAAGATACGCAATGGTACGGCGCGGTATCGTCGCCCTACAACCCCGATTTCAACTCGGGAGCCTACCCGCAAAGTCTAATTCACGTATTCTAGGTCTCCCCCAAGTTTCATCGCGTTCCGACACTCGGAGCTCGATTTCACCCTCTAACTCAATCCCCTCTAAATTCTATTTCCTCTTCTAACTCTTCTTCTTCTAATCCTATTCTTCTAATTCTTTTCCTTCTAGTTTCCTCTTCCTAACTTCTTCTAATTCCCTATTCTCTCATTCTTGTTCTTCTTCCTAACTTCTTCCTTACTTCTTCTAATTCTCTTCTTCTCTTCCTTACTAATTTTTCCTTATCCTTTTCCTTCTCATTCCTTTCCTACTTCTTTCTCTTCTCATTCTATATATATATATATATATATATATATATATATATATATATATATATATATATATATATATATATATATATATATACTTCTCTATATATACATATATATATATAGATATAAGGGGGGTTTATATGGGGTTAAAGGAGCTAAGGGAGGGGGTTTGCTCAGGCTACTGCTGCCCTGCTGCTACTGCTTTGCTGCTAATGCTGCTGCTGCTCAGCTGCTATTGCAGCTGCTGCTGCTTGCACTGCTGCTGCTGCAGCTGGCACTGCTACTGCTGCTGCAGTTGCTTCTCTTCTTCTTCTTCATCTAATTCTCCTCCTCCTTCTTCCTCTCTCTCTATATATATATATATATATATATATATATATATATATATATATATATATATATAACCCTCTATATATATATCTAATCCTCTATCTATCCATCTATATATGTATATATATATATATATATATAGACACACAACCACACTCACATATATACATATAAATTTATACACACACATATGTAAATACATATATACACACAAACATATATATATATATATATATATATATATATATATATATATATATATATATATATATATATATATATATATATATATATATATATATATATATATATATATACATACACACACACACACACACACACATATAAAAAAAAAAAAAAAAAAAATACATACACACACACACACATATAAATATAGATATACTTAGGCACATACACATCCTCACACACTCTCACACACACTCACACAAGCACACACACACTCTCTCACACATACACCACCACCACCATTCTCTCACAAACACACACACCATCACCACTCTCTACACACACTCACACAAATACATATGTATATTACATACACATATATATATAAACATATATATATACCACTCTAAATAGAAAATCCCTAATAAATCTCTAACCTAGATTTCTAGGGAATCCTATGAAATTTATGGGCAAAGTGTGGAGAATCATCTCCTCCACACTTATTGTGAAAGAATTAAATGCAAAAGAGTAATAAATAGAGAATTAAATGCATACATAAATGGAAAAATCCTTGGAGAAAGAAAAGGCTTGGAAGAAAGAAAGAATTTTTGGGAGAGAGAGAGAGAGTTTACTTTGTGTAGAAGAAAAGGGGGGGTGCTCCTACTTGGCCGGCCATGTGGGAGGGGGGGGGGGGGGGGGGGGGGAGGGGTTATTGGGTTTTGGGTGGAGACCCATTAGCCTCCAACCCATTAGACTTAGGTTGGGTTGATTCGGGTTTGGTTCGGTTCGTTTCGGTTTAATTCTAAATACTAATTAAGCCTCTAAAATGACTAATTAAGCCATGGAAATAGGGTTTATGGTTTCTAGCCTAATTAGGATGGTATATGGGCCAAGCCCAGCTAGTATATGGGTCCCACTAGTGTTCAGGCTACCCGGGTCTCCAACTTAAGTCCGAATTGGGTAAAATTCAAACTAAATCAAACAAATCCCTAAAAATCATATAAAATCAAATAAAATTCCTAAACATTATAAAACTTGAAAAATGACGAAAATACCCCTAATTCGAAAAGTGGGGGTGACAAATCTACCCTCCTTAAAAAAATTTTGTCCTCGAAATTGAATGAGAACTAACACATCAATCATGAATAGAACAAGGAAAGAAAAAGATAGAACTTTACCTCAAGGCTCGAAAAGATATGGAAATCGCTCCCACATGTCGTCCTCCCTCTCCCAGGTAGACTCACCTGGAGAGTGGTGTCTCCATGCAACGCGAACCAAGGGAATGACCTGGTTCCGGAGCACCTTCTCCCTTCGGTCCAAGATCTCAACCGGCTTCTCTGGATAGCTGAGTGTCGATCCCACTTCGATCTCGAAGTGGTCTAAGACATGACTGGGATCTGCCACTGTCACTCCCCGTTCCCAGAATGCGTATTTTTATACATGTACAACCCGTATATATTTATTTAGTATTTATCATGTATCATCCTGTATTTAAATTCCTTTAATTTCATGTTAATTAATTATTTGCATTTTATTTCCTGCAATTTTATTTCTGCATTTTATTTCTGCATTTTACTTTTCATGTTAATTAATTTCCTGTAATTTTATTTCTGTAATTTACTTTCTGCATTTTACTTTCTGCATTTTACTTTCTGTATTTTACTTTCTGCTTTGGTTATTGGGTTCGGCCTAGGTTGGTTTTCTCGGGTTCATGGTGGTTCACATGAACCGAACCCCACAACCCCACCTACCACGACCCTTTCTATTTAAGCCCCCATCTTCTTCTCTCTCCTCATAACTTTCCTTCACCATTACTTCTTCTTCTTCCTCACCACTCTCTTCCACCAACCAACAGCAGGCAAGTACATCTTGCTTCTTGCTTCCCACTTGGAGATCCATTTTTACGGTTCATTTGTCTTCCTCTCATGATCCTGAGAGAGTTTAGTACTTAGCATTTTTGATTTCTTTGGCTTGTTTCTTCTAGATCTAAGTTGTTGTATTCTCGGTTGTTCATGGGTTTTGATCTCCCAATCTGGCGTGTATTCTCGGTTGTCCATGGGTTCTGAACCATGGGAACTTCTGGCTTGGAACGAAGGTTCAGTCACGCACACGTCTTTACGTGTCTGCGTGAATTTTTAGTCACGCACACGTTCTTACGTGTCTGCGTGAATTTTCAGTCACGCACACGTCTTTACGTGTCTGCGTAAATTTTTAGTCACGCACACGTTCTTACGTGTCTGCGTGAATTTTCAGTCACGCACACGTCTTTACGTGTCTGCATGAATTTTAGTCACGCATACGTTCTTACGTGTCTGCGTGAATTTTCAGTCACGCACACGTCTTTACTTATCTGCGTGAATTTTGAGTCACGCTCACGTTCTTACATGAGTGCGTGAATTCTTAGTCACGCACACGTTCTTACGTACGTGCGTGAATTTTTAGTCACGCACACGTTCTTGCGTGTCAGCGTGACATTTTAGTTACGCACACGTCTTTGCATGCGTGCGCGGATTTCTTATCATTTTCCACGCTCACTTTCCACGCTCACTTTTCACGCTCACGTTGTGAGTGCATGAATTACCCTTCATGCTCACACTGTGCATGCCAATGTGAACCACTTTTCATGCTCACTCCTTCTGGACTTGGCGTGACTTGTTGGCCTTAGCATAGACTTGTTGGCGTGACTTGTTGGCCTTAGCATAGACTTGTTGGCATGACTTCCTGACCTGGGTGTTTCTATTTGTTCTATGATTTATTCATTTAATGGTGGCATGATAGTTCTTCTATTATATCCTTATGCTTTTTGCATAAACTCGATAATCTTGGCATGTTAATATTTTTAATACATATGGTTGTGTAGAACGTGCCTTGTGTCTTGATTGGTTTATAGATACCCAGTAAGACTGGAACTTAACCTTGAGAGTTATAGACTCGACCCCATTTAATACTAATTGACTTTCATGCCTTGTCACCATTAATGACGATGGTTATCTTGACTAAAAATTGATCATGCGTTCCTAGTTGGAACTAAGAGACTGGCTAGTCGTCTTATTGAATTGAATGAATGAGACACGTTCATGTAATGAACTATTGTAATCGATTAGCCGATCTCGAATATTGACGTACATGCACATGCAGGCTTCAATTTATTTATTTATTTTACAAAAGCAGCATGTGTACTTTATGGTCAAGGCATGATTACTCCGTGGTTAGATTTGATTGTTGCATTACGCTATTTAAGACCTACAACCTAGCCGTACGGGTATCGTTGTAGAGTTGCGCATATCGTACCCCATACGGAAGTACTCATTTGAATGACCATGATCCACGGCATGGGATTTCACTCAACGTAGAGACTATTAAGTTAAATAAAATAATGATTGCATGGAGAGAATGGATCCCCGAGGTCTTACATGGCAGCCCTCTTGGGACTAGTAGTGCCCGACAGGCCGGCTGGTTCCCACAGATACTGTAAACCTGCCACACGGACAGGGAGCGGTATCTGCTTATATTATTATTGTATATTGTATATTGATGACGGGCGTCCTGCTGGGACTCGTCTAATTCATGATTGGCGCAATTGATTGACTGGATAGACTAGCCTTGCTCGTACATAGTAAGAACTGAGGAATCCCTATTTGTATAAGTCCAAGATAACTTGGGACTCACAATAGCAAGCCGTAGGAGTTGATTGGCCGTTCAAGATGATTTGTTTGTGTACTGTACCTACTCTGTTGCCTAACTGAGATGATCAGAATGTCAGGACATGACGGGCCAACTTCTGTCCTTGTTTGGTTGGGAGGTTGGTTCGAAGTGTCGTGATGTTATGTGAATCCTAGTGGAAAGCAGAGATCTATTATTATATTCTCTTACTTACTGGTTTAATCCTTCATATCGTGCTTCCTTGTGGTACTTGCTATTAGAGGTCTAACCTCTCTGGTTTTGCATTGCCAAATTTAGAGCCGGTTCCCGAGGACTCAGTTTACTTCCACCTCCAAGATGGTCAATACTAGGGGAATGATCGCAGGAGGACTCGAGTGGGTCCCTTACTTCACCACTCATTTTGTTATTTACTTTATACTTAGCCGTTTGGCACCGACATGTTAGTCGGATTGTCTTGCACTTACTTTTACATAATTGTAACTAAGTCAGACTGCAGCTGATAACAATTGTGTATATGTTACTATACCATCTGGCTATGTTTTGTAAAGCCAGATCTCAAGGACATTTTGACTAAGCGTTTGGGACGCCTTACTGCTTTACCTTACATGTTCTCTATTTCTTGATTCTTGTTTGAATGATTGAGACAATAAATGTGAAGTGACCATAGTAAGACTTTCATGTAGTATGCACCCCCTCGTCTGGTTAGACAGCATTGATCGTATTATACGGTATTCTTCTACCCGTAATACGCAGCTGGCTGAGTCATTCCCCCGCTCTCCAGTATTCTGGTTCTGGGGCGTGACAAGGTTTTAGTGGTGGCCCATGCAGGTCTGATTTCAGACTTGTGGGGTGTTTTGATTTATAGGATGTCTCAATCACACGTGTCCCCCCTTGATCTCATGATTCGTTATTCTCAACCCTTGCTTGACATTCCGGTATCCTTTGACTTCATTGATCCTTCATGTCCGGTTGTTTGATTGTTCTCTTGTCCCTTTTCTTAGGGGTACTTCATCCGCATCGGTCAGAGCTGGACAACAACAGGGGCAACATGGGCAACCTGACCAGGTTGGTCAGCAACAAGGGTCGGTACTAACTCAAGAGGCTATTCAAGAAGAAGTGATAGTGGAAGCAGCAGCTGGATCGTAATATCCGGATGTTCCACCACCACCAACAGTTCCACCTACCCAAGTGGACACACCAGCCCTTCTGGAGATCATGAGAGGAATGATGGCTACTCAGCAACATCAGATGTTGGCCCAGCAACGCATGCACACTCAGCTACAAGAGCAGAATGTGTTGCTCAACCAAGGATTGCAGACGGCTTTGGAAAGAGGAATGAGGACTGATTCAGGAGCATCAGCCAGGTTTTGCAAGTACAACCCCCGCCGTTTTGAGGGCACGGAGGATACCATCTCAGCAGATGCATGGCTTAAGGATATTAAGACTATTCTGATAGTAGCTAAGGTACCGGCAGAAGAACGTGTAGATCTAGTGAAGTTGTTACTTCAGGATCTCGCACGTGATTGGTGGAAATCAGAGGAAGTGGGCATCAGACGTCCTGTGGCTTGGGACGATTTCACTGCAAGATTGAAGACCAAGTACTATGGAGTTGTGGCACGGTTTGAGCTACAACAGAAGTTTATCAACCTCAGGCAGGCCGGCAAGACTGTAGATGCTTATGCAGCGGAGTTCTGCAGATTGAGTAGATTCGCCCCAGAGATGGTAGCAACAGAGAGCCAGAGGGCCATGAGGTTCCAGCAAGGGTTTCATCTTGAACTCTTGCAATTGATAGAGGGGCACAATTACCAAACTTTTGACGAAGTATTGACGGCAACTCGAAGGCATGAGATCACCATTCAGAGGCTTGCGACAAGGACTGGGGGTTAGAAGAGATCCCACAGTCAGATTGAAGGAGGAGGGGGAGCAGCGCCCCGAACAACAGCACCATCCACTGGCATTCGTATCTACGATGTGGCGATACGAGGACCAGCACCACCACCTAGGCAGCAGCAACAGCAACAGAGGAAGAACCAGTAACCCCCGGCGGGCTGCACTTATTGTTGGAAGATGGGGCACACTAGAGATGTGTGTCGGACATTGAATGGACTGTATCTGATATATGGAAATCCAGACCATCGGGTTACCACATGTCCCATGAATTCGAGGTCAGGAGGACCAGGGCAGCAGTTTTCTGCTCTGCCAGCACCAGGGGCAGGCCAGTATCGAGGACCAGCGGTGGCAGTAAGGTCGTTGGCACAACTTCCGTTAATGTCGCATGATCAGATGTTTCGGCAGCAGGGGCCGCCGATGCAGCAACACCAGCTTAGACCACCCCAGCATCATCAAGGAAGGGGCCAGCAACAGCATCAGGCTAGACCGCAGCATAGAAACCAGCAAGGAGGTCGAGGGCAAGCATTCACTCTGTCCTTGGAGGAGGCATTGGCATCGGGAGATGTTGTGGCAGGTAACATTCTCGTCGCCTCATATCCCGTAGTAGCATTGTTTGATTCGGGAGCATCCCATTCATTTATATCTGCACAATTTACGGCACGACTAGGAATGGAGTTCGAGGCATTGCCAGGGAGGTTGAATATACTCACTGGTAATGGGCTCGTAGGAGTTAGTAGAGTTATTTTAGTATGTAGCGTTGTAGTTTGCGGGCATTCCTTACCCGCCCGGTTGATAGAATTTCCTGTTGGAAGTTTCGACGTTATCTTAGGCATGGACTGGCTGAAAGACAGTCATGCGACAATAGATTGTCGTAGAGGGAGTGTATCTTTTGATATTCCAGGCATGGAGAGATTCACCTTAGTCAAATCAGAGGCAACTCAACAAGAGCAGGGAGTAATAACGACAATGGAAGAAGTTCAGATTCCGAAGGTAGTTGAAGAGTTTTTAGACGTATTTCCTGAAGAACTTTCAGGTCTACCACCGGTTAGGGATATTGAGTTCAGTATAGAATTGGCACCAGGAACTAAACCGATATCAGATCGAGTTTACAGAAAGGCGGATTCAGAGCAGGCCAAGGTATATCAGCATATAGAGGAACTGAAGGAGAAAAGTTCATCCAAGCTAGCGTGTCACCATGGGCAGCACCAGTGGTACTTGTGGAAAAGAAGGATGGGTCATCCAGATTGTACATTGACTACAGGAAGTTTAACGCGGCAACAGTGAAGAACAAGTACCCATTACCCAGGATCGACGACTTATTTGATCAGTTGAGCAAAGCTAGAGTTTTCTCCAAGATAGATCTTCGTTCAGGGTACCATCAGGTGAGGGTTCGGAAGGAAGATATTCCCAAGACAGCATTCAGGTCAAAGTATGGGCATTATGAATTCTTAGTAATGCCGTTTGGTTTGACCAATGCTCCAGCAATATTCATGGATTTGATGAATCACATCTTTATGTCATACTTAGACCAGTTTGTCGTTGTGTTTCTTGACGACATTCTCGTATACTCTGTTAGTGAAGAGGAGCATGAAGACCACCTCAGGGAAGTGTTACAGGTTCTGAGAGAGAACCAGTTGTATGCCAAGCTCAGCAAGTGTGAGTTTTGGTCGGATCACATTTTATTTTTGGGTCACATCATATCAGGAGCTGGAGTAGCAGTAGATCCCAAGAAGATAGAAGCAGTAGAAAGTTGGCTAGTATCCAAGACCGTAGCAGATGTACGGAGTTTCTTGGGATTGACAGGATATTACAGAAGGTTTGTGTCAAACTTTGCAAGGCTTTCAGCACCCATGACCCGCTTGACCCGGAAGGATGTACCATTCGTTTGGTCAGCATAATGTCAGGCATCACTCGAGACTTTGAAGCAGAAGTTGATATCAGCACCTATTCTTACATTGCCAGTTGGAGCCGGAAGTTTTACAGTATATTATGATGCGTCAGGTAAAGGACTTGGATGTGTCCTTATGCAACATGGGAAGGTGATAGCATATGCATCTAGACAGCTTCAGGACCACGAGAAGAATTTTCCAACTCATGATTTGGAGTTAGCGGCAGTAGTGTTTGCTCTGAAGCTATAGAGGCATTACTTATATGGTGACCGAGTGGACATGTACACAGACTATAAAAGTCTGAAGTACATCTTTACTCAGAAGGAACTAAACATGAGGCAGAGAAGATGGTTGGAGTTGATTAAGGATTATGACGTGGAGCTTTAGTATCATCCAGGCAAGACTAATGTAGTAGCAGACGCTCTCAACAGGAGGGGTGGCACATTTATGTTGACAACACAGAGGCATATCTTAGAAGACCTTCAGGAGATGGGCATTGAAGTTATACTTCCTAGTGATGTAGGAGTTCTAACAAGTCTGCAAGTTCAATCCGACTTGGTAGGCAGGATCAAGGCAGCTCAGGCTCAGGACCCTAGGATTCAGAACCTTAGGGCAGAATGTGAGTCAAGACTCAGAAAGGAGATGAGAATTCATAAAGATGGTACACTTAGGTTTGGATCACGTCTATGTGTGCCTAGTGGAGATATCAGACATGAGGTTATGGCAGAAGCTCACAGTTCTCAATATTCTATTCATCCTGGAGGGACCAAGATGTACCAAGATATCAAGCAGCATTTCTGGTGGAACGGGATGAAGAGGGAGATAGCTAGATTTGTTTTCCGTTGCTTGGTATGTCAGCAAGTGAAGGCAGAACAGCAGAGGCCAGCTGGGTTATTGCAACCACTTCCTATTCCGGAATGGAAATGGGAGCATATTACAATGGACTTTGTGACCGGTTTACCGAGATCACCAAGTGGTAAGGACACTATTTGGGTAATAGTGGACCGACTTACGAAGGTAGCATACTTTCTTCCTTTCAGAGTAGGACAATCTACAGAAAAGTTGGCAGAGTTGTATATGCAACAGATAGTCAGGCAGCATGGAGTCCCTGTCAGTATTGTGTCGGATCAAGATACCCGTTTTATATCACATTTCTGGAAGAGCTTACATCAGTCTGGGTACCAAGTTAAGATTTAGCACAACTTACCATCCGCAGACGGATGGACAATCAGAAAGAACGATTCAGACTTTAGAAGACATGTTGCGAGCTTGCACTCTAGATTTTGGAGGGTCTTGGGAAAGTCACCTGCACTTAGTCGAGTTCTCATACAACAATAGTTATCAAGCCAGTATCCAGATGGCGCCATTCGAAGCACTATATGGTAAGAAGTACAGGTCACCGCTTGCATGGGATGATATCGGGGAGAGGAAGATGTTAGGCCCAGAAATGATTGTTCAGACGGTTGAAGTGGTTAAGGAAATTAGAGAGCGACTTCGTGTTACGCAGGACCGGCATCGTCATTGGGCGGACCAGCATCGTAGGCCGTTAGAGTTCTCTGTTGGAGACCACGTATTCTTGCGGATCTCACCTACTCGTGGGGTCGTTAGATTTGGCGTTCGCAGGAAATTGAGTCCGCGGTACGTGGGCCCATTTGTTATCCTTGATCGGATAGGCGATATTGCTTATCGTTTATCCCTCCCATCTTCGTTACGAGAGGTGCATGACGTGTTTCATGTATCTCAATTACGTAGGTATGTATCGGACCCAAGCCATATCCTCGATCATTCTGAGCTGGTTGTTGGTACCAACCTGTCTTACAAGGAACAGCCTGTGTCCATTTTGGACCGAAGAGAGAAGATACTCAAGAACCGAACAATTAGTCTTGTCCGTGTTGCTTGGGGTCATCACTCCTTGGGAGAGTCAACGTGGGAACGTGAGGATGATATCCGATCACGGTATCCACACCTGTTTGACTCACAAGGTATATCTTTTTTCTGTATACCTTGATTGTCCTGATTCTTCATGCTTATCACCTTATGGGTAGAGCTACTTGATATCGTAGAATGATAAATTTACATATATAGTACTTGCTTTTGATATGGTAAAAAAAATAATGATTGCTTGCTCACTAGAATTGCTTGTATTGGTTTAGCTCCGATATTTCTACCTGCTTGGATTTGAAAATTCCGAGGACGAAATTTTTCTAAGGTGGGTAGAGATGTCACTCCCCGTTCCCAGAATGCGTATTTTTATACATGTACAACCCGTATATATTTATTTAGTATTTATCATGTATCATCCTGTATTTAAATTCCTTTAATTTTATGTTAATTAATTATCTGTATTTTATTTCCTATAATTTTATTCCTGTATTTTATTTCTGCATTTTACTTTTCATGTTAATTAATTTCCTGCAATTTTATTTCTGTACTTTACTTTCTGCATTTTACTTTCTGCTTTGGTTATTGGGTTCGGCCTAGGTTGGTTTTCTCGGGTTCATGGTGGTTCACATGAACCGAACCCCACAACCCCACCTACCACCACCCTTTCTATTTAAGCCCCCATCTCTTTCTCTCTCCTCATAACTTTCCTTCACCATTACTTCTTCTTCTTCCTCACCACTCTCTTCCACCAACCAACAGCAGGCAAGTACATCTTGCTTCTTGCTTTCCACTTGGAGAACCATTTTTATGGTTCATTTGTCTTCCTCTCATGATCCTGAGAGAGTTTAGTACTTAGCATTTTTGATTTCTTTGGCTTGTTTCTTCTAGATCTAAGTTGTTGTATTCTCGGTTGTTCATGGGTTTTGATCTCCCAACCTGGCGTGTATTCTCGGTTGTCCATGGGTTATGAACCATGGGAACTTCTTGCTTGGAACGAAGGTTCAGTCACGCACACGTCTTTACGTGTCTGCGTGAATTTTTAGTCACGCATACGTTTTTACGTGTCTGCGTGAATTTTCAGTCACGCACACGTCTTTACGTGTCTGCGTGAATTTTTAGTCACGCACACGTTCTTACGTGTCTGCGTGAATTTTCAGTCACGCACACGTCTTTACGTGTCTGCGTGAATTTTAAATCACGCTCACGTTCTTACATGAGTGCGTGAATTCTTAGTCACGCACACGTTCTTACGTGCGTGCGTGAATTTTTAGTCACGCACACGTTCTTGCGTGTCAGCGTGACATTTTAGTTACGCACACGTCTTTGCGTGCGTGCGTGGATTTCTTATTATTTTCCACGCTCATTTTCTACGCTCACTTTCCACGCTCACTTTTCACGCTCACGTTGTGAGTGCGTGAATTACCCTTCATGCTCACACTGTGCATGCCAACGTGAACCACTTTTCACGCTCACTCCTTCTGGACTTGGCGTGACTTGTTGGCCTTACATAGACTTGTTGGCGTGACTTGTTGGCCTTAGCATAGACTTGTTGGCGTGACTTTCTGACCTGGGTGTTTCTATTTGTTCTATGATTTATTCATTTAATGGTGGCATGATAGTTCTCCTATTATATCCTTATGCTGTTTGCATGAACTCGATAATCTTGGCATGTTAATATTTTTAATACATATGGTTGTGTAGAACGTTGTAGACCTTAAAAATGAAAGTCACGCTGAGTTGATAAAGACAAAGTCTAAAAGTCACGCTGAGTTGATCAAGACAGAGTCTAAAAATCACGCTGAGTTGATCAGGACAATATTTAAAAGTTACGCTGGGAGACAGCTCATCATTTGTCAGAGTGTCATTATGACTGACAGCACGACAGTCGAAGAAAGTCTCCTCGTATGCCACGTATGCACGGAACTCGAGAGATCACAGCCGACTATTGCGTGACTTTTGAAATCTTCTTCAATAAGACTCAGCCTTCACCAAGTTGGCGTACCAAAAGAGCTTATTGTCATTTAATGTGACTGACAAGGCAATCACTGTCAGAGATTTTGTGTCAGTCGAGGCACGTTGAATCAAGACGGCTGGCAGTCCTGGCTCAAGTCTGCGTGTATTTTGAGCTTTCTGTCTCAAGTTTGCGTGGATTCTGAAGCTTCCTGCCCCACGTCTGCGTAGATTTTGAAGCTTTCTGCCCCAAGTCTGCATGGATTTTGAAGCTTTTTGCCCCAAGTCTGCGTGGATTCTGAAGCTTCTTCCCCCAAGTCTGCGTGGATTTTAAAGCTTTCTGACCCAAGTCTGCGTGGATTTCGTCTTCAACAAGTCTACGTAGATTTCATCAAATTGGAGTACGTGGCAGCCATGCCACTGATATCTCGCCTGCGTGTCCTATAACTTGCACACGACTCATGCATGATTGCCATATGTCCAACAGTTACAGGCCACGTCCAGTAACTGCTCATGACTTTGCGTATGTTAAATCCTGCGTGATTTTCAACTATGCACAGGTTGTGAAGACAGTTATCCTTTCAGTTATTTTTGACTCTATAAATAGGGTTCTTTTCTCATTCATTGTACAGATACATAGTTATCTAAATTACTGTCAAAATTTTGAGAGCTTTTCTTCTTCGCATCGTCCAAGGGATAAAGCGATCGTCTTCTAGATCGGATTCCTACAGTTGTAATTTTCCCAGAAATAAAATAAATAAAGTGAATTTATTTATGGAAAACAAATTGGCAACTCTGCTGGGGAAAACCATCTCCTCTTCTGAGATGGTAACAACTCAATGCGACACTTCGTCAGTCGGCTCGACGAAGAAGGTGATATCGATCCAATTCGATCAACTCACCTACGAAGAAATGCAGCGGGCTAAGGGTGGCAAGCCCACTTCAGCCTCCATCACCACTGCCAAGTCTAAGGGACGATCTGTCTACGTCCCTAAGAATCTGTTGGCAACCAAGGGTGAAGTTTCTGCCACAGTGTCTACTCCTAACACTGGCAAGGACTCTACTTCAAGCACGCACACTCTTGTGTGCTCGAAGACGACAGCAGTCAAAAGTTACGCTGACAGCACTGGCTCATTAGTCAAGCCTGATCCAGCGTGCAATCTCAAGGTCAAAAGTCACGCTGGCAGCACTGAATCCTTAGCCAAGCCTGTTCCAGCGTGTAATCTCAATCCCAATAGTCACGCTGACAGCACAGGCTCCTTAGCCAAAACTGTTCCAGCGTGTATTTCTAAATTCAAAAGTCACGCTAACAACACTGGCTCCTTAGCCAAAACTGTTCCAGCGTGTATTTCCAAGTCAATTCTTCCTGACTCAGTGTGCGTACCAAAATCTGGCTCTTTAGCCAAGACTTTATACGCTGACAATACTGGCTCCTTAGCCAAATTGTCACCAGCATACTCAAAGAAGAATAGCTCTTTAGATACCTCTTCTTCTTTGCCAAGTTCTACCAGAACTGGGGGTGGTCTTGCTAGAACTCCTCCACACAAAGTCTCTTCGAAAAGAAATAACTCTTTAGTTGTTTCTTCTGCTCCTGTAGTGTTTACTTCAGGAACAGCTTTGACTGACAATTTTGTTAGTCAAAGAAAAGGAGATGGTCTTTTGACTACTCTTCCTTCTGGACATTCTATGTCTCAAAACTTGAATAAGTCTAAGAAGAAACATTCCTTAATGTCTTCTTCTACGACTTCTTCTAATTGGGCACAGAATTTGTCTATAAAAGAGGGTCTGTTACCAACTCCTAATCAAGGGGGTGGTTCAACTCTTCCTTCTCTGCAAATATCCAGATCAATGGAAGAAAAACTCCAAGTTTCAAAAACCAATGTGTTACCTCCAACTGATCTAAGAGCAAAACTTAATCAAATCCGTTTGGGAAGTACTTCTGGTGTTAAGAAACTACACCAATCGGATATAAAAATAAAAGATCCAGATGCAGAGTATGCTATAAATTATGTGGCTCATATTAATCACTCTCTATATAATCATGAGCCATCAAGACCCAAGAACCGGAAATATATTCCTAAAAATACACAAAGAATGTTCTCTGATGTACCTCAATCTTCACAGACAGATTTACGAGAACACCTTCAACAGAAGAGAAGGAATAATTCTGTGTCAATGGATCATGCTGAATGTGACTTCCAGCCAAGAGTCATAATTCAATGCAGATGTCAATCAATGGATCAGAACCATGTTGATCATGAGTGTGACTTCCAACCGAGAGTCACAATGCAATGCAGATGTCAAACTAAACGACAATCTGTCTTCAATCGAATTCAGTGTGAACCCATGCCTGATGAAGATGAACCTCTGTTTGCTTCTATCAACATGACCTCTCGGGATACTGGGGGTAGAACTGATAGTCCAGATGGAGTATACAGAGGCACCAGAGCAAGAGTCCTGGCTTCTAGTCAAAGGACTTTGATTTCTGAAGATGATTCTGAATTTTTTGGAGAATCTAACTTCCCACCTCTTCTTACTGGGGGTAGTTCTCCTACAAATGACTTTGATACACAAAGTAATCCACCAGTTCATCAATAATCCCTCGTACAGTCACGACTTATATGGTCGATGGGAATACTAATGAACCTTCTTCTTCCATGACTCCTCAAGAACAAAGAATTGCTTCTTTGGAACAACAAATGAAATCCATGGCTGATACTATGAAGTCGATGTATGAACTCATGGCAACCCAGATACAAAATCGACAGACTGTACCAGATGCCGTACCAATTGACACTGGTATAAGTCCAGTATATGTTCCTCCAGCAGTACAATCCAATACTCCTTGACAAGCTCAACCAAATCCTAGTCTCTCCGAAGCTGGGGGTAGTGCTTATAATGCTGTTCCTCCTCCCAACTATTCTCTGCAAGCTACAACTCCACAATCCTTCGGAGTTGTTACTGAAGAATTGAGGAATCTTCGAACTCAATTTGAGGCATTCAAACAAAAGGATGGTTTACAAAGGTTAGGCATCAAGCAACCTTATCCGATAGAATGGAAGCAAGTATCGTATCCTCCTAAATACAAGCCTCCTACTATTTCATTCTATGATGGAACCACTTCTCCGAGTCAATTTATTAATCACTTTGAAGTGATGACGGACCAACTGCAACCAAGTGACGCCCTCCTTACTCGGGTGTTTGTCGGATGTCTCAAAGGAACGGCTTATGAATGGTATAGAAGTCTCCCAGATGGGTGTATTACCTCATTTGCCGGTTTCAAGCAAATGTTTCTTGAACGGTTCTATGAAGGGCTCAATGACATGACTATGTCTGCTCTTATAAGAATCAAGCAGAAAAATAATGAAACTACAGAGGATTTCATTGAACGGTTTCAAAGAGAAGCTCTGAAGATGCCTCTTGGAACTCCAGATGCTGTCACCATCGACACATGCAAATCAAATTTGTTGCCAATCATCAGCATGTGGACATGATTTACTCAGTTTCAAGATTGGCCTTCCTTCATAGTTAGTGCCAAAGCCGCAGAAATTAGTGCTGAAACTTTTAATGGCTTAGGAGTACAGATGACTCCCAAAGAAACATGTCAAGGTACTAACAATAATGCTAAATCCAATAAACGCAAAGGAAAAGAAACCCTTGAAGTTAATCTTCAGAGTAAAGATTCATCAACTGTTCAAACTCCTCCTACCTCTACAATTCAACAACCAAGAGCACCTCATCCCAAAGAAGAATACTCTTTTGATGACGATGATATCCTTGGTATCTTTGAATGTCTGCTGAAAGGTAATAAAATACAGTTACCTGAAATCAAGAAACCTGATGAAGCTGGTAAGACAGATCATCCTAAATACTGTCCATACCACAGAATGTTGGGTCACACAATTTGTACATGTTATGTACTAAAAGGAAAGATCCAGGAAATGATTAAATCTGGAGCTATCTCTCTTACTCCAAAAGAGAAGACTGTCACCTCTAACGTCGTCTCTATGCAATTCAGAGATTTCTCTCCTCAATTCTTTGAAAGCGGGATCGTTCCTATTCCCAAGGCAACTCTTGAAATAGTAAATATCCCTCCTCCACAGTCTGAAGGATTAGTGCCAATCACTATGGAAACAGGAGAAATCATGTGGATTCATCCTGATCTAGTGGCAGATTTTGAATCTCCTCCTCTTCAAAAGACTATTTCTCGAAAGTCCAAGAAGGCTGGAAAGATTAAGTCATGTCATATGACTTCTCTCGGATCTACTCCTGACACAGAGCCGAAAGACAAGGAAGAAGCACTTGCTGGTGCTACTAGAACAGGGAAACCTTATCTAAAGGATTATTCCAAGATTCCCGAGGATACTCCTGATATCCCTCCTGCTGACAAAGATGTTCCTAATGTTCATCTTGAAGAAGAATCATCCACTGCACATATTCCTTCTACTGCACCGGTTGAACCTACTCCTCTTAAGCCCACAGTTCTTGAGAAAGGCAAACAACAGGCTCGATTTGATAAACCAATCAAGAAATCCCCTCCTCTTGGGCTTCAGAAGCCTTATAATTTCGATATTCTAGCTAAACTTGCTAATACTCCAGCTAGAATGTCTCTCTTTGAACTTCTACGTCTTTCTAAAGAGACTCGGGAGACGTTAAGTGAGGCACTTCTTCAGGCTGACGCTTGTCTTCCACAATTAAAGAAGCCAGGTGAAGAACCTGCCACTTGTTTACATTGCAACAGTATATTGGAGATTATCCCAAATATCACCTTTATACAAGACGATATGCTATTGGAGGATAATCGACATGATCGGCCTCTCTACTACACCGGTTATATCGATACGATGAAGATAGATCGTATCCTCATTGATCCAGGGTCTGCTATAAGTATAATGCCAAAGAGTCTGTTGGATGAACTAAAAATCCCTCTTCATAAGCTTTCCAAGACGGTTACTACTATCCTGGGATTCAATCAAAGCCGAAGCGAGCCTTTGGAAAAGATTCATCTGAAACTTCAGATAGGCGATTTCAGATCCAAAGTCACTTTCTATGTGATCGAGATCGTGGGATCTTATAATCTTCTTCTAGGGAGGCCCTTTCTTCATGAAAATAATGTGGTGCCTTCTATTCTTCATCAATGTTTTAAATACATTGACAGCAATGGAAGAGTACAAAAGGAAGTTGCTGATATAAATCCTTTCCATGGGGTTGAAGCTTATTTCAATGATTTTCGGATGTACAAAGAAGAATATACAAGGGTGATACAAGCTATGGAGAAAGAGGATTCGCAAAGTGAGACCTTAATAATCCCTGTTAAAGGTCAAACTACTCAGCAACAATCTCCCAAAGCCTCTGGAGAAGGTTCCTTCATCATTCCAGTGAGCGGGCGGATCTCTCCGTTACCTCAGTCGTCTACTCAAGATACACTGATCATTCCTGTCAGTGGGCGTATTACAGTTCCTGTATCTACATATATGAAACATGATACTCTGGTAATCCCTGTTGGAGGGCGGACTACTCTTCCATCTCAGACTTCAAGGGAGCTCACCTTTTCTGAGCCATTTGTTATCGATCTTAATCGAAACAAAATTTCCTCTCGTTCTTCTTCTCCCCCTTTAGTCATTGATTTGGCTAAGATTTTTAAGGATCAGCCTTCTCCCAATGTAAATACTGTTGCTTTTAAAAGTCTCCATCTTTGCAGTATGTTGATGTGTGTAATCATGTTCATAGTTATTTGCATTTGTTAGATGACTTGAGAACAATAACCATAGGAGCTGTACAGACTTTTCATACAGATGTATCCCTAGAATCAGTACAAACTTCATACTTTCTAGTTTCCAGCAGAAAGCCAGGAGACACTCCAATAGTCTTTTACAAAGGGCTCCAAAATCCTTCTAACCCTGAAGATGATGACAAAAACGATGATACTGGAAGATTACAACTACGTCGTTATAGTCAGCAATCTAAAGACATCATTAAAAATATGGGCTATGACTTCAGAACTGGCCTCAATAATAGAAAAGGAAGAAAAATGCCTGTCCGAATTCCTCCTCTGAAATATGGGAGAACAAAATACGGATTGGGTTATATTGCTCCTACTCTTTTTATCAATATTGTCCATGAAGATCCCGAATCTGACGAAGATAAGAGATCTGATTCTTCTAGTACTACCTCTTGGGATTCTGATACAAGTATCGGTGACTTCTACTGCAACATTCTGTCTTTCAACATGGTCTCCATTGACCGTTCTGAAGAAAGTGATGAAGACGAAGACGAGTTTGAAATCTCATCTGAATCAGAACAACGGGCCCAAAGGTTAGATAATCAATGGGAGTTCCGATTCGAGCAAAAAGAACCTCCGACTGAAGATAAACTTGTTCAAATAGATGTTGGTGAAGAGGGATCCCCCAAACCAATATTTATTTGTGAAAGTCTTTCAGAAACTGATAAGCAAGACATGATAAAACTTATTCGTGAATACATCGATGTCTTTGCTTGGAGTTATGAAGATATGCCAGGACTTGATCCATAAATTGCAACTCATAAACTCAATATCATGCCGAATGCTAAACCGGTCAAACAACAACAACGACGATTTCGTCCAGACATCATGGAAGCAATTGAAGCTGAAGTCAATAAACTCATGGCCTCTGGGTTTATTAGAGAGGAACAACATCCCGATTGGGTGGCTAATATAGTTCCTGTCCTTAAAAAAACTGGCAAGATCAGAGTATGCATAGATTTCCGCAATCTCAATGCGGCATGTCCTAAAGACGAATTCCCTCTACCAATTACTGATGTCATGATCGATAATACTTGTGGGTTTGAACGGATGTCATTCATGGACGGGTATTCTGGGTACAATCAGATTAAAATATTTCCAGATGACGAGAAACACACTTCTTTCAGAACGCCGATCGGTACATACTGTTATACAGTTATGCCATTCGGTCTCAAGAATGCAGGAGCAACTTATCAACGAGCCATGAGCACTATATTCCGTGAACATTTACGAAAAATAGTCAAATGCTACGTTGATGATATTGCAGTCAAAAGTCGACAAAAGGAGGATCACATCCAAGATTTGAAGACTATTTTTGATGTAATACGTAAGCATCAATTAAAGATGAACCCTACTAAGTCCTTCTTAGGCGTCTCTAGTGGTAAATTTCTCGGCTTCGTTATTACCTCGAAAGGTATACACGTGGATCCCGAGAAGATCAAAGCCATCCAAGAGATGCGTCCTCCACGTACCTTAAAAGAGCTACGAGGATTTCAAGGAAGGATCGCTTATATCAGGAGATTCATCTCTAATCTTTCAGGACGCTGCAGACCATTCAATAAACTTATGAAGAAAGGTGTTTCTTTTGTCTGGAATGATGAATGTCAGAAAGCATTTGATGATATAAAATAATATCTGATGAGCCCTCCAGTACTGGTACCTCCTATCTCAGGAATAACGTTCCTCCTATATACTCGAGCAATGAGTCATTCATTGGGTGCATTGCTCGCTCAAAAGAATAAAAATGGTCACGAACAAGCCATTTACTACCTCAGTCGTACTATGACCGGAGCTGAACCTCGATATTCTTCGATCGAAAAAGAATGTCTAGCCCTGATATTCGCTGTCCAAAAGACACGACATTATATCATTGGCCAGACTATTCATGTCATTTCCAGGATCAATCCTATACGGGTCATGATGAAGAAACCCAGTGTTTTGAATTCTCGATTGGCTAATTGGGGAATCTTACTTGCTCAGTATGATATGCACTATATTCTTCAGAAATCAGTCAAAGGGCAAGCTTTAGCTGATTTTCTGGCTGCTCATTCAATTCCAGAAAATTCAAAACTCTATGATGAAATCCCAGATGAAGTCTTAGATTCAAACCAAATTGCTGAAGAAGATCCTACTTGGCGTCTATTCTTTGACGGAGCTTCAAGAATATGTCCTAATGGTGACATTGTCGCTGGGGTTGGAATCGTTCTTGTGTCGCCAGAAGGTCTTGCTATCCAAAGAGCTTATTCTCTCGATCAACCATGTTCAAACAATGTAGCTGAGTACAATGCACTGCTTATTGGCCTTCAACTCGCTAAACATCTGAATATTCAATATTTGGAAGCGTATGGAGATTCTAAACTCATTGTCAATCAGATAAGGGGTACTTATGAAGTCCGCCATCAAGATCTGGTTCCTTATCATAGATCGGCTATATCTATGGCTTCTTTATTTGAAGGGTTCTTCATTGAACATGTTAGGCGAGCATGTAACACAGATGCTGATGCTCTCGCTAATCTTGCGGCGGTGTTAGCTATTCTAATCAGACGTCAACAAATGATTGTTGTCTGCAATCGAGAATTATTTCATCTCGAAAATAATCTAACTCCAGGACTTCCAGTTGACATTGAAGAATCAACATCTCATGATGTCAATACAACAAGAGGATTTGGGTTAAGTTGTAAATCATTATCATCTTCATCTGATTCTAGTATAGAATTCACCTTCAGTAATTCAGCTGAAAATCAGAATACGGATAAAGATTGGAGACTTCCTTTCTTAGATTTCGTATTGTATGATATTCTTCCAGATAATCCGAGTGAGACAACATCTATCAGACGACGATCACTCAGATTCTATTACAATCATACAACAAAAACCTTATATCGTCGAGCTTATGATGGTTTACTTCTTCGATGTGTTGCCGTTGATGAGGCTCAACAAATTATTCGCGAAGCACATGATGGAGTTTTTGGAGCACATCAACCTGGACCAAAACTTCAAGACCGTATTCGACGTATGGGTTATTATTGGCCCACTATGGTATCAGATGCCATAGAATATGCAAGGAAGTGTAAAGCTTGTCAAATCCATACGGATTTTATTCATCAACCCTCAGAATTTCTACATCCAACGGCAGCATCATGGCCCTTTGAAGCTTGGGGCATGGACATTATTGGCCCGATCAATCCGCCGTCATCAAAAGGTCATCGGTTTATTCTTGCAATAACCGATTATTTCTCCAAATGGGCCGAAGCTATTCCTTTATCTGAAGTCAAAACTTCCAATGTCATCAACTTTATCAAGCATCATGTCATCTACAGATTTGGTGTTCCCCGACGCATTATTCATGATAATGGACCACAATTCGTCAGCCAAAAATTTACTCGATTCTGTGACGATCATCGGATCAATAATGTGCCTTCTACCGCATATAATTCGGCAGCTAACGGATTAGCAGAGGCTTTCAACAAGACAATCATCAAACTCTTAAAGAAGTTTGTCTCCACTAACAAACGTAATTGGAGTGAGAAACTTGGTGAATGCTTGTGGGCTTACCGTACTACAGTTCGTAATGCTACTAAATGTACACATTTCTCTCTGGTGTACGGATGTGAAGCTGTTCTCCCATTAGAGATTCAAATTCCTTCTTTAAGGATAGCAATCGCTAATGAACTTACTGCCGAGAATAATGATCGTCTTCGACTTCTAGAATTAGAAGCTCTGGATGAAAAGCGATTATCTGCTCAACAAAATATCGAATTCTATCAAGCTAGAATCTCAAGAGCTTTTAATAAGAAAGTCAGAGTTCGAGCATATCAAAAAGGAGAACTTGTTCTTGCAGTCAGACGTCCTATGACTATGACTCATATGAGTAAAGGCAAGTTCGATGCAAAGTGGAAAGGTCCCTATGTTGTGAGCCGAGTTTTCTCAAATGGAGCTTATCAACTCTCAGATCTGGATGGTCGAAAGGTTATGATGCCTATTAATGGCAAATTCCTTAAAAAGTATTATGTGTAAATGTAAATATTTGTAAATCATCAGACAAGTTCATGTTTATAAATAAAATTTTATTTTAATCATGAATGATAGTACATGATATCAAGGAAGATCACTATCATCATTTTCTACATTTGGACGCGGACCACTGCCGTCCTTCTCGAAAACACGATCAGCAAAAGAGCTGAGAACTTCTTTGCTGGAACCCACGAGGAATTTGCAAGCAACCATCCTCATGGCCTCCTCTTCTTCAGTCTTTCCTGGATCAAGCAGAAAGTCCAGAATGTCTCGTGGTGGCTTGGGTGCAGACGAACCTTCGCCTGCTTCTACTTCCTTCGGCTGAACTAGATCGGCAGGGCGTTCTTCAATACCCTTCTGAACCTTTGGGGCAATTTCAGCCTTCTTAGATGCTTCTTCAGACGACATTTTTATGTTGAAGAGTAGAAGTGTTCGTTCTTGTCAGATTTCTGCTATATTTATAGGCAGAAGTTCTTCAAACAACGAAGCATCACAATCATCCGACAGTTCGCCCGTTCATTAATGCCTGACGGTTCATCCGTTCATTTATCACATTCATCCGACGGTTCGCCTGTTCATTAATACCTGACGGTTCATCCGTTTATTTATTACATTTATCTGACGGTTCACCCATTCATTATTACCTGATAGTTCGTCCGTTCATAATCTTCTATGCCAAATCTACCTACTCATTTGTCATTTTCTATTTTTTGACCTCTGTATAGAAATCAATCTATTTTCTTTTGAGTTCCTACATATTATCACGTCCATATTACCTCTGATAGTATTATGTACTCTAAATCAGAAAAGAAGATTTCATTATCTATTATGTCCACAATTCATCCAAATAGGTACAAATCATTGAGCATAGAAGAATTATCATTTCCACTCTCATATCATCATAAAAAGTCTATTACATTTTCTTAGACTTTCTTACAAATCATAATGGAAATCTATTACAATTTTGGATTTTCATTCTATGCATACAACAATAATCTAATGGAGATCTATTTCTTCTTTGGATCTTCTTTGACGGGTTCGTTGTTGGTGGCAATTCCTGACTGTCCGAGTTCCAGTGGCGACCAGAATAGCAGAAATCAAACTCTGGTCTTCTCTCTCAGATGAGAGGAGAACCCCAGGGTATGGCAGCTCGAAGGCGTGTTGCTGCCAATACAACTGGTGGATTAGGAGCGACCTTTCAAAGGAGATAGGAATGTATCCAACATTAGGATACAATTCCTAGTTCTGCCATGAAAGGAACTCTACTACCCGATTTCTCGAGGTAGAGTTGACTCCACCATCCAACTCTCCGTGTATAAAGGCTCTTCCTACCATCTGAGGAAGACCCTTCTATCCCACGAAGAGTTCTGAGTTGTCTGATTTGTATGTCAAAAGCGTATGAGCTCCCTGATGTTGGTGTCAGAAGAATATTCCCCACAGCATCCAAATCACCAATGCCAGTTCTGGAAAAAAATTTCAGCCAAGTTTCTGCAAGAAAACAACAAAGAAAAAGAAATTAACAAGAAATGTCATTATCATTAGGCGTGCACTGGCCATTCAGGCGCACCCTGTTCAGTCAGAAACAAAAGCTCATCTTCAACAGTGAAAAGTGGTACGCATACTATGTTAGACTCACCATCGAGATCAAACGGTTTTGTGCTAAGGATTGGCAAACCAATGTCAGATGATCTAGCGCACAAGAAAACAACATCAGAAAGCATTGCTATCATCAATTTCTTGTTGAGAATGGAATCTTGCAAAAAGGTCATTCTCAGAGAAGAAGAAGAAGAAGAATAAAGGAATGAGTATGCGTAAAACTCAGCTATCTATTTAAAAAGGGTCAAGGTACGAGTCTATTTTTGGAAAGATCCGAGTAAAAAGCGCTCATAACCACGAAATGAGTGTCACGTGTGCTTTGGAAGACAGCACAACATTGGAAACATTCAAAGAGTGCCGCCTAAGGCTCTTCATTAGCGCACGCTATTCGGAGTAAAGCTAGCTCTCAACACAAAGTTGTACCACAGAAATATTTGAGCATTCAATGCAAAGATAAGTGGCACTGATGACCTTACATAGATAAAAGAGGAAAAAAGTACAACATTTTCAAAGAAAACTGAAGCATGAAAGGATGCACCCTATTTTACGGAGCGACTGAGCTTGGCACCCAATTCCTCTACACTATTGACCCCCATACGGTGTAACAAAGCATCGAGCGCTTCCCGTTGCTCTGCGAGGCTGCGTCCATTGGAAGAAGATGAGCCGCCTAGACCAAAATGGCTCAGGAAGTTCTTGGCTAATTGTGTAGGGTCATCTTTGAAATCGAAAACTAAAGGCTCCGATTCCTTACCCCCGAGAGTAGAGTCGCCATGGGCACAGAAACCCAACTTTCGTGCTTCTTCCTCAGCTTCTTCCTTCGGAGTCATGCTGACGCGAGATAAAGATCAAAGCTGAATTTTCTCCCCGTTTATATAAAAGAGCTCGCCAGAGGTTCATATTCCACCATAATGTGGATTCAATCAGTCTCGAAAAATGAAGAGTCATAATGACATTTAATAAGTTCATTTTGGATGTTTTCAAAGTATTTCGAAATTTTGAAGTCCTTTCAACTTTTGAAAACTTTGAAGGGGGTTTTGTAGAGCTTAAAAATGAAAGTCACGCTGAGTTGATCCGGACAAAGTCTAAAAGTCATGCTGAGTTGATCAAGACAAAGTCTAAAAGTCACGCTGAGTTGATCAAGACAGAGTCTAAAAATCACGCTGAGTTGATCAGGACAATATTTAAAAGTTACGCTGGGAGACAGCTCATCATTTGTCAGAGTGTCATTATGACTGACAGCACGACAGTCGAAGAAAGTCTCCTCGTATGCCACGTATGCACAGAACTCGAGAGATCACAGTCGACTATTAAGTGACTTTTGAAATCTTCTTCAATAAGACTCAGCCTTCACCAAGTTGGCGTACCAAAAGAGCTTATTGTCATTTAATGTGACTGGCAAGACAATCACTGTCAAAGATTTTGTGTCAGTCGAGGCACGTCGAATCAAGACGGCTGGCAGTCCTGGCTCAAGTCTGCGTGTATTTTGAGCTTTCTGTCTCAAGTTTGCGTGGATTCTGAAGCTTCCTGCCCCACGTCTACATAGATTTTGAAGCTTTTTGCCCCAAGTCTGCGTGGATTCTGAAGCTTTTTGCCCCAAGTCTGCGTGGATTCTGAAGCTTCTTCCCCCAAGTCTGCATGGATTTTGAAGCTTTCTGACCCAAGTCTTCGTGGATTTTGTCTTCAACAAGTCTGCGTAGATTTCATCAAATTGGAGTACGTGGCAGCCATGCCACTGATCTCTCGCCTGCGTGTCCTATAACTTGCACACGACTCATGTATGATTGCCATGTGTCCAACAGTTACAGGCCACGTCCAGTAACTGCTCATGACTTTGCGTATGTTAAATCCTGCGTGATTTTTAACTATGCACAGGTTGTGAAGACAGTTATCCTTTCAGTTATTTTTGACTCTATAAATAGGGTTCTTTTCTCATTCGTTGTACAGATACATAGTTATCTAAGTTACTGTCAAAATTTTGTGAGCTTTTCTTCTTCGCATCGTCCAAAGGATAAATCGATCGTCTTCTATATAGGATTCCTACAGTTGTAATTTTCCCAGAAACACAATAAATAAAGTGAATTTATTTATGGAAAACAAATTGGCGACTCTGCTGGGGATTATTAAATCCTTGTATAATCTTCTTCTAGGGAGGCCCTTTCTTCATGAAAATTGGCGCGTCCTTTCATGCTATCTTCCAAAGCACTCGTGGTTATGAGCGCCACATTATTTTCCAGGAAGATTGTTGCTGAGTAGTTTGACCTTTAACAGGGATTATTAAGGTCTCACTTTGCGAATCCTCTTTCTCCATAGCTTGTATCACCCTTGTATATTCTTCTTTATACATCCGGGAATCATTGAAATAAGCTTCAACCCCATAGAAAGGATTTATATCAGCAACTTCCTTTTGTACTCTTCCATTGCTGTCAATGTATTTAAAATATTGATGAAGAGTAGAAGGTACCATATTATTTTCATGAAGAAAGGGCCTCCCTAGAAGAAGATTATAAGATCCCACGATCTCGATCACATAGAAAGTGACTTTGGATCTGAAATCGCCTATCTGAAGTTTCAGATGAATCTTTCCCAAAGGCTCGCTTCGGCTTTGATTGAATTCCAGGATAGTAGTAACCGTCTTGGAAAGCTTATGAAGAGGGATTTTTAGTTCATCCAACAGACTCTTTGGCATTATACTTATAGTATATCCTGGATCAATGAGGATACGATCTATCTTCATCGTATCGATATAACCGGTGTAGTAGAGAGGCCGATCATGTCGATTATCCTCCAATAGCATGTCGTCTTGTGTAAAGGTGATATTTGGGATAATCTCCAATACACTGTTGCAATGTAAACAAGTGGCAGGTTCTTCACCTGGCTTCTTTAATTGTGAAAGACAAGCGTCAGCCTGAAGAAGTGCCTCACTTAACGTCTCCCGAGTCTCTTTAGAAAGACGTAGAAGTTCAAAGAGAGACATTCTAGCTGGAGTATTAGCAAGTTGAGCTAGAATATCGAAATTATAAGGCTTCTGAAGCCCAAGAGGAGGGAATTTCTTGATTGGTTTATCAAATCGAGCCTGTTGTTTGCCTTTCTCAAGAACTGTGGGCTTGAGAGGAGTAGGTTCAACCGGTGCAGTGGAAGGAATAGATGCAGTGGATGATTCTTCTTCAAGAGGAACATTAGGAACATCTTTGTCAGCAGGAAGGATATCAGGAGTATCCTCGGGAATCTTGGAATAATCCTTAAGATAAGGTTTCCCTGTTCTAGTAGCACCAGCAAGTGCTTCTTCCTTGTCTTTCGGCTCTGTGTCAAGAGTAGATCCGAGAGAAGTCATATGACATGACTTAATCTTTCCAGCCTTCTTGGACTTTCGAGAAATAGTCTTTTGAAGAGGAGGAGATTCAAAATCTGCCACTAGATCAGGATGAATCCACATGATTTCTCCTGTTTCCATAGTGATTGGCACTAATCCTTTAGACTGTGGAGGAGGGATATTTACTATTTCAAGAGTTGCCTTGGGAATAGGAACGATCCCGCTTTCAAGAAATTGAGGAAGGAAATCTCCGAATTGCATAGAGACGACGTTAGAGGTGACAGTCTTCTCTTTTGGAGTAAGAGAGATAGCTCCAGATTTAATCATTTCCTGGATCTTTCCTTTCAGTACATAACATGTACGAATTGTGTGACCCAACATTCTGTGGTATGGACAGTATTTAGGATGATCTGTCTTACCAGCTACATCAGGTTTCTTGATTTCAGGTAACTGTATTTTATTACCTTTCAGCAGACATTCAAAGATACCAAGGACATCATCGTCATCAAAAGAGTATTCTTCTTTGGGACGAGCTGCTCTTGGTTGTTGAGTTGTAGAGGTAGGAGGAGTTTGAACAGTTGATGAATCTTTACTCTGAAGATTAACTTCAAGGGTTTCTTTTTCTTTGCGATTATTGGATTTAGCATTATTGTTAGTACCTTGACCTGTTTCTTTGGGAGTCATCTGTACTCCTAAGCCTTTAAAAGTTTCAGCACTAATTTTTGCGGCTTTGGAACTAACTATGGAGGAAGGCCAATCTCGAAACTGAGTAGATCCTGTCCACATACTGATGATTGGCAATAAATTTGATTTGCATGTGTCGATGGTGACAGCATCTGGAGTTCCAAGAGGCATCTTCAGAGCTTCTCTTCGAAACCGTTCAATAAAATCCTCTGTAGTTTCATTATTTTTCTGTTTGATTCTTATAAGAGCAGACATAGTCATGTCATTGAGCCCTTCATAGAACCGTTCAAGAAATATTTGTTTGAAACCGGCAAATGAGGTAATACACCCATCCGGAAGACTTCTATACCATTCATAAGCCGTTCCTTTGAGACATCCGACAAACACCCGAGTAAGGAGGGCGTCACTTGGTTGCAGTTGGTCCATCATCACTTCAAAGTGATTAATAAATTGACTCGGAGAAGTGGTTCCATCATAGAATAAAATAGTAGGAGGCTTGTATTTAGGAAGGATACGATACTTGCTTCCATTCTATCGGATAAGGTTGCTTGATGCCTAACCTTTGTAAACCATCCTTCTGTTTGAATGCCTCAAATTGAGTTCGAAGATTCCTCAATTCTTCAGTAACAACTCCGGAGGATTGTGGAGTTGTAGCTTACAGAGAATAGTTGGGAGGAGGAACAGCATTATAAGCACTGCCCCCAGCTCCGGAGAGACTAGGATTTGGTTGAGCTTGTCCAGGAGTATTGGATTGTACTGCTGGAGGAACATGTACTGGACTTATACCAGTGTCAATTGGTACGGCATCTGGTACAGTCTGTCGATTTTGCATCTGGGTTGCCATGAGTTCATACATCGACTTCATAGTATCAGACATGGATTTCATTTGCTGTTCCAAAGAAGCAATTCTTTGTTCTTGAGGAGTCATGGAAGAAGAAGGTTCATCAGTATTCCCATCGACCATATAAGTAGTGATTGTACGAAGGATTATTGATGAACTGGTGGATTACTTTGTGTATCAAAGTCATTTGTAGGAGAACTACCCCCAGTAAGAAGAGGTGGGAAGTTAGATTCTCCAAGAAATTCAGAATCATCTTCAGAAATCAAAGTCCTTTGACTAGAAGCCAGGACTCTTGCTCTGGTGCCTCTGTATACTCCATCTGGACTATCAGTTCTACCCCCAGTATCCCGAGAGGTCATGTTGACAGAAGCAAACAGAGGTTCATCTTCATCAGGCATGGGTTCACACTGAATCCGATTGAAGACAGATTGTCGTTTAGTTTGACATCTGTATTGCATTGTGACTCTCGGTTGGAAGTCACACTCATGATCAACATGGTTCTGATCCATTGATTGACATCTGCATTGAATTATGACTCTTGGCTGGAAGTCACATTCAGCATGATCCATTGACACAGAATTATTCCTTCTCTTCTGTTGAAGGTGTTCTCGTAAATCTGTCTGTAAAGATTGAGGTACATCAGAGAACATTCTTTGTGTATTTTTAGGAATATATTTCCGGTTCTTGGGTCTTGATGGCTCTTGATTATATAGAGAGTGATTAATATGAGCCACATAATTTATAGCATACTCTGCATCTGGATCTTTTATTTTTATATCCGATTTGTGTAGTTTCTTAACACCAGAAGTACTTCCCAAACGGATTTGATTAAGTTTTGCTCTTAGATCAGTTGGAGGTAACACATTGGTTTTTGAAACTTGGAGTTTTCCTTCCATTGATCTGGATATTTGCAGAGAAGGAAGAGTTGAACCACCCCCTTGATTAGGAGTTGGTAACAGACCCTCTTTTATAGACAAATTCTGTGCCCAATTCGAAAAAGTCGTAGAAGAAGACATTAAGGAATGTTTCTTCTTAGACTTATTCAAGTTTTGAGACATAGAATGTCCAGAAGGAAGAGTAGTCAAAAGACCATCTCCTTTTCTTTGACTAACAAAATTGTCAGTCAAAGCTGTTCCTGAAGTAAACACTACAGGAGCAGAAGAAACAACTAAAGAGTTATTTCTTTTCGAAGGGACTTTGTGTGGAGGAGTTCTAGCAAGACCACCCCCAGTTTTGGTAGAACTTGGCAAAGAAGAAGAGGTAGCTAAAGAGCTATTCTTCTTTGAGTATGCTGGTGACAATTTGGCTAAGGAGCCAGTATTGTCAGCGTATAAAGTCTTGGCTAAAGAGCCAGATTTTGGTACGCACACTGAGTCAGGAAGAATTGACTTGGAAATACACGCTGGAACAGTTTTGGCTAAAGAGCCAGTATTGTTAGCGTGACTTTTGAATTTAGAAATACACGCTGGAACAGTTTTGGCTAAGGAGCCTGTGCTGTCAGCGTGACTATTGGGATTGAGATTACACGCTGGAACAGGCTTAGCTAAGGATTCAGTGCTGCCAGCGTGACTTTTGACTTTGGGATTGCACGCTGGATCAGGCTTGACTAATAAGCCAGTGCTGTCAGCTTAACTTTTGGCTGCTGTCGTCTTCGAGCACACAAGAGTGTGCGTACTTGAAGTAGAGTCCTTGCCAGTTTTAGGAGTAGACACTGTGGCAGAAACTTCACCCTTGGTTGCCAAAAGATTCTTAGGGACGTAGACAGATCGTCCCTTAGACTTGGCAGTGGTGATGGAGGCTGAAGTGGGCTTGCCACCCTTAGCCCGCTGCATTTCTTCGTAGGCGAGTTGATCGAATTGGATCGATATCACCTTCTTCGTCGAGCCGACTGACGAAGTGTCGCATTGAGTTGTTACCATCTCAGAAGAGGAGATGTTTTTCCCAGCAGAGTCGCCAATTTGTTTTCCATAAATAAATTCACTTTATTTATTGTGTTTCTGGGAAAATTACAACTGTAGGAATCCGATCTAGAAGACGATCGCTTTATCCCTTGGACGATGCGAAGAAGAAAAGCTCTCAAAATTTTGACAGTAATTTAGATAACTATGTATCTGTACAATGAATGAGAAAAGAACTCTATTTATAGAGTCAAATATAACTGAAAAGATAACTGTCTTCACAGCCTGTGCATAGTTAAAAATCACGCAGGATTTAACATACGCAAGGTTATGAGCAGTTACTGGACGTGGCCTCATTAGTCAAGCCTGATCCAGCGTGCAATCTCAAAGTCAAAAGTCACGCTGGCAGCACTGAATCCTTAGCCAAGCCTGTTCCAGCGTGTAATCTCAATCCCAATAGTCACGCTGACAGCACAGGCTCCTTAGCCAAAACTGTTCCAGCGTGTATTTCTAAATTCAAAAATCACGCTAACAATACTGGCTCCTTAGCCAAAACTGTTCCAGCATGTATTTCTAAGTCAATTCTTCCTGACTCAGTGTGCATACCAAAATCTGGCTCTTTAGCCAAGACTTTATATGCTGACAATATTGGCTCCTTAGCCAAATTGTCACCAGCATACTCAAAGAAGAATAGCTCTTTAGCTACCTCTTCTTCTTTGCCAAGTTCTACCAGAACTGGGGGTGGTCTTGCTAGAACTCCTCCACACAAAGTTCCTTCGAAAAGAAATAACTCTTTAGTTGTTTCTTCTGCTCCTGTAGTGTTTACTTCAGGAACAGCTTTGACTGACAATTTTGTTAGTCAAAGAAAAGGAGATGGTCTTTTGACTACTCTTCCTTCTGGACATTCTATGTCTCAAAACTTGAATAAGTCTAAGAAGAAACATTCCTTAATATCTTCTTCTACGACTTCTTCGAATTGGGCACAGAATTTGTCTATAAAAGAGGGTCTGTTACCAACTCCTAATCAAGGGGGTGGTTCAACTCTTCCTTCTCTGCAAATATCCAGATCAATGGAAGGAAAACTCCAAGTTTCAAAAACCAATGTGTTACCTCCAACTGATCTAAGAGCAAAACTTAATCAAATCCGTTTGGGAAGTACTTCTGGTGTTAAGAAACTACACCAATCGGATATGAAAATAAAAGATCCAGATGCAGAGTATGCTATAAATTATGTGGCTCATATTAATCACTCTCTATATAATCAAGAGCCATCAAGACCCAAGAACCGGAAATATATTCCTAAAAATACACAAAGAATGTTCTCTGATGTACCTCAATCTTCACAGACAGATTTACGAGAACACCTTCAACAGAAGAGAAGGAATAATTCTGTGTCAATGGATCATGCTGAATGTGACTTCCAGACAAGAGTCATAATTCAATGCAGATGTCAATCAATGGATCAGAACCATGTTGATCATGAGTGTGACTTCCAACCGAGAGTCACAATGCAATACAGATGTCAAACTAAACGACAATCTGTCTTCAATCGGATTCAGTGTGAACCCATGCCTGATGAAGATGAACCTCTGTTTGCTTCTGTCAACATGACCTCTCGGGATACTGGGGGTAGAACTGATAGTCCAGATGGAGTATACAGAGGCACCAGAGCAAGAGTCCTGGCTTCTAGTCAAAGGACTTTGATTTCTGAAGATGATTCTGAATTTCTTGGAGAATCTAACTTCCCACCTCTTCTTACTGGGGGTAGTTCTCCTACAAATGACTTTGATACACAAAGTAATCCACCAGTTCATCAATAATCCCTCGTACAGTCACGACTTATATGGTCGATGGGAATACTGATGAACCTTCTTCTTCCATGACTCCTCAAGAACAAAGAATTGCTTCTTTGGAACAGCAAATAAAATCCATGGCTGATACTATGAAGTCGATGTATGAACTCATGGCAACCCAGATGCAAAATCGACAGACTGTACCAGATGCCGTAACAATTGACACTGGTATAAGTCCAGTACATGTTCCTCCAGCAGTACAATCCAATACTCCTGGACAAGCTCAACCAAATCTTAGTCTCTCCGGAGCTGGGGGTAGTGCTTATATTGCTGTTCCTCCTCCCAAGTATTCTCTGCAAGCTACAACTCCACAATCCTCCGGAGTTGTTACTGAAGAATTGAGGAATCTTCGAACTCAATTTGAGGCATTCAAACAGAAGGATGGTTTACAAAGGTTAGGCATCAAGCAACCTTATCCGATAGAATGGAAGCAAGTATCGTATCCTCCTAAATACAAGCCTCCTACTATTTCATTCTATGATAGAACCACTTCTCCGAGTCAATTTATTAATCACTTTGAAGTGATGACGGACCAACTGCAACCAAGTGACGCCCTCCTTACTCGCGTGTTTGTCGGATGTCTCAAAGGAACGGCTTATGAATGGTATAGAAGTCTCCCGGATGGGTGCATTACCTCATTTGCCGGTTTCAAGCAAATGTTTCTTGAACGGTTCTATGAAGGGCTCAATGACATGACTATGTATGCTCTTATAAGAATCAAGCAAAAAAATAATGAAACTACAGAGGATTTTATTGAACGGTTTCGAAGAGAAGCTCTGAAGATGCCTCTTGGAACTCCAGATGCTGTCACCATCGACACATGTAAATCAAATTTGTTGCCAATCATCAGCATGTGGACAGGATCTACTCAGTTTCAAGATTGGCCTTCCTTCATAGTTAGTGCCAAAGCTGCAGAAATTAGTGCTGAAACTTTTAAAGGCTTAGGAGTACAGATGACTCCCAAAGAAACAGGTCAAGGTACTAACAATAATGCTAAATCCAATAATCGCAATGGAAATGAAACCCTTGAAGTTAATCTTCAGAGTAAAGATTCATCAACTGTTCAAACTCCTGCTACCTCTGCAACTCAACAACCAAGAGCACCTCGTCCCAAAGAAGAATACTCTTTTGATGACGATGAAGAATACTCTTTTGTAGACCTTAAAAATGAAAGTCACGCTGAGTTGATCAGGACAAAGTCTAAAAGTCACGCTGAGTTGATCAAGACAGAGTCTGAAAGTCACGCTGAGTTGATCAAGACAGAGTCTAAAAGTCACGCCGAGTTGATCAGGACAATATTTAAAAGTTACCACTACACCCAAACTGTCATTTCCTAACGACTATAAGCGTTAGGAAAAATAATACTAACAGTTTTTTACCGTTGGAACTACGGTATGGGGAATTTTCCTAACAGTAAAAAACCGTTGGGAAAATAATTTTCCTAACGGTAAAAATCCGTTGGAAAATTAAATTTCCTAACGATTTTTAATCGTTGGAAAATTAAATATCCTAACACTTTTTTACTGTTAGGAATAAAATTTTCTTAACAATTTTTATTGTTAGGAAAATAATTTCCCTAATGATTATAACTGTTAGGAATTGAAAATTTTATTTAAAAAAATATGGCTATATTGAGCATAAGAATCAAATTCATTTTTTCATGCACAAGAACATAAACAAAAATTGTGCCTCTATTTATTTCATTAGGTATAACTGGTTCAATAGAAAGACTAAACCGAACAGTTTGATCCCTTTCGGCACTGTCCACTTAAAAGGTTCTTTCACTTGGTCTCTTGTACAAAACTTCATCAGATGCACTGGAGAACTCGACCCTTTTACAGATGTGTAATCGTGCTTATAATTGTTCCACATTTTACAATATTCAAACACAATCAGTTGCTCACTAAGGCACTACAATTTTAGCTTTTACTGAACTCCATTGAAGCTGTAGCAACTGTCACAAGATCTTTTTTCCTCATAACCTACTTTCTTTCGGAAATGGATCTGTATTCTCTCGAGAAACGATACATTGGCAAGGATAAATTCTAAGAATTTCAGTACGGCATTGGTGCCAGCGAAACTTGTCATTTGCACAGTTTGAAGGTGAGTAAAGTTGCAAATGAAGTCTTCTTGTGCTTGCCAGGCATCTTCTGAAGGTATTCTATCCATATTTATTGATTTGGAAACCTATATTCATTGGTAAAAGAAAGGTTGGAAAATATAAACATAACTAGGAAGCAAAGCCTAATCAAGGAAACATGAAGAATATATGTTTACCAAAATCATCATACAAGACTTTGTTCAACCAAAGTATATATGAAACTTTTTGCTGAATTTGCATATAATGTTTGGAAAAAAGTATAGCAGCAAATGAATCCTATCCACGCTCACTCCAACCCAGTTGCAACAACACATAATGTCAGCAAACTCACTAACACTGAAACTGCACAAAACAAAACAAAAAACTAAAAGTGATGCATATGTTTATCCACTAAAACCATGTTTACTTGGTAAGCACCAAAGTAGAATGGCAAGAAATCAAGAATAGATATTTGCTACTATGTGTTACATTTCTTGCTTCTTTTCTGTGTTCTAACTAGCACATTGACTAGTGCGAGTAGAAAGGAGTACAAAAAGGACCTAAGAAAACATACCACTATATAAAGCTTTTCCAGAAAAAAGTGAAATTTTTAATATGCAGAAAGCAGCCAACAATTCTTCCTCAACTTCAAGATGCATATTGATGTATAGATATGTTAGTGGAAATAAAACAGAAAGGCTGACAGGAACATCACCAATCAATAATACCTAAGAACCAACAAATGAAAGCTTTAGTCAGCTGCTTAACAAGCAATTCGTAAAAAGCAGGGTTCTTGTTGCATGTGTTACCTCTAGAGGATGGAATATGCACCGATACAGCGTCAAATTAGTTATCCCCTCTTACATTAAAAAGAGGATAGTAGTCTAAATGGAAAGTCCTTCCATATCTCAAGGATGAGTTCTGCTACACCATGTCTCGATAAACAACGAATCCATCTATCAATATCAGGGTAGCTTGTTAAATCAACCGACAGCTTGATCCTGTGGATAGTACCTTGATGGAGTAAGAGAAATTGATCAATAATTCGTGCAACTTTGTTGTTATACTCTTTCTATTGTTGACCAAGAGAATGTTAAGGGAAGTATGGATATTGGCACAGTGAACTTGTGGCTGTGTTTTTGCAAGTGGAGAGAACCATGCAGGTATGTGAAAATAATTTTTGTTTCTATTTTTCGAACATTAGGCCTAGTATATATGGGGTTTGATTCTTGTGTTCGGTCTACTATCAATAGAAATAAGAACACTACAAAAAGTTACCGCATCATAGAAGAACTTCATATACATTACGTATACATTGGAGTGCAAAGTTACCGCATCAGAAGAACTTCATATACATTATGATTTACAAACTTCGTATACATTACAGTCTTGGGTAGACATAATATAGCAACACATATATAACAAAAGTATGGTGCTAGATTTCAATATCCCACTATACTTTCTACCCATATCCTTACACTCACTATGTTCTTTAAGAGCCAAACCTAAATCTAGAACTCTAAAGCCTTTCTATCCCTATAGTTTAAGAAAGAAAACATAGAATCAATAATCAAATGAGGGAGACACTAGGGAAAAAAGTACTATGTATTGTAATAAAAAACACTATGTAACTTTTTCAAGCATTAATCTATTGAAGCTGAAAGTACTATGTATTGTAATGAAAAACACTATGTAACTTTTTCAATAACATAAACAGTTATGTTTTACTATAATATTTTGTAAACAGATGAAAAATAATTATTGGCTAAAATGTTTATTGAGCTGAAAATGTAAACCTTCTATATCTGACGCCTCAAATGTCAGGAGGCTCATCTCTTCCAAGGAGAAAAGAAAGTTCCTCACGTTTCAAAGTATCGGTATGCTGACAGTGCTACTCCATCAGGGACGCCAAATGAATCCCTATGAGCTTCCACCACCTGCAATGTCGAGATATTTATCAAAACATTAAGATCGAAACACGTTGTTATGGATAGGCCTAACTAAGCCGTCTAGCCTTAACCTTAGGAAGAGCACCAGGCTGAACCCTGTTGAGAGCATTGCAGAGGATAATCCTGTTGTCATTGTGGAGCATAGGCCTGAACTCTTCTTCCAAAGGCTCTTCGTGCATATTTTTCTCGAAGACGACCCCGATGGTCCTTCTAAACCACCAGGAGGCATCGAACTTCCTTGTTGCTTCCAGTACAGAATTAAAATAAACTAAATATTTTTTTTACTAAATAAGTAAGAAAGGGTTTAAAGAAATCGTGACTCACCAGCTTCTTGGGCTCTCCTGGATGTCAAATCGATGTCGCTTAGCTTGCTGCTCCCATGCTGCTTGATCTTTTCGGCAAGGTCCCATTTCTATCTCCCATCATTGCATTTCAACCATCATTCTATTTGCTCTAACCTGTACATGATTTTTGTAATCATAAGTAAGCACCCTAGATATATAGCTAAGTAACAGGCACTTGAAGTGTATACCACATATCATATATGTATGCCAAGTAACAATAAAAAGTAAAAGGATTCAGGAATACGGGATTACTCACCGTACGAATTGAATATCTTCTATTAAGGACATCATTGACAAGGAGATCCCTCACTTGCTCGTTTTAGATCTCAATCCCATGTATCATATATGTAGCACCCTCTGGCTGAACAGAATTGCCATATCCATCCCTTGTATCATTGTAGGCATAGCTGTCTCGTACGGACACTCTCTAGAGAATCCAACCTTCCCTGATTTCTTTACTCTTATGATGCAGTTTTTGAACTTCTCATGGCATTTCACACTCATCAACCCTGAAAATTACAACAAAAAAAACACAGCACTTAATTCACCACCAAATACATGGAAGGTAAATTACCTTCAACGCATCTTGCCGCGAGGATGATAGGACGGTTGAAAGAAGTTGGATGTTGTCGCGAGCCATATCAAAAACTTCCTTCGTCTGTTCAGAAGTAAAACCTTGCGCTAACACATCTTGATGAGCATGTTGCCGGAACTCCGCATATGGTGCTGAATCAAACATTGATTGTAGCGGCATATACCTAGAAGCCAGACTCTTGGTATCGAGCCTTGGGAAATGAATCCCTCTTGATTTCATTCCCTACAAAGAGGAAAATAAAATTACCAATCAAGTAAACTCCAACATATGAGCAATACAGAGGAGTCCATTTACAGGTATCGCGAAATCACTATGATAACTGATAACCTATGTTGTACGGATACTTCTTGCAAGAACTGGGCACGATCTTCTTTGTGTACACTACCGTTGCCCCAAAACATAGTTGAATTTAAAGTGATTTTGGCATGTTCTCGAACATAATTGAGACATGAGAAAATAACATTTATTTGTAGTGAATCCGTTGTATAACTTTCGAAACTAGTTACTATCCAAAACATGCTTAAGAAATAATATTATTGAGATGTAGCGTACAAAATATGTTTTCATGTGTATATATAACAGTACTTATGCCGTATCCATATCCCAATTTTTCTTTGTACCCATATCCGTATCCGTATCCGAATCCGTGTATACCCACGTATCCGAATCCGTGTATATGCAACCTACACTAGTACTAAACACTGAGCATTTAACTTAAATGATGGACACAGTTTCAAGATAACTTAAGTTCATGTGTATATTTAACAATACTCATGCTGTACCCTACCCATATCCTAATTTTTTTGTACCTGTATCCGAATCCGTGTATATACATCCTAGATTAGTACTAAATACTAAGCATATAACTCAAATGATGGATACAGTTAATATAAATTTTTGACATAAGAATCTAATAAAAAGGGACAAAAATAGAGAGGAAAAAAGTGCAGTTTCAAAATGCTAGAAAGGTTATATATGTGATCATGTTACTGCAGAACATACCCATACCTTGATGCTCTAGACCACTTGGATGGCACTAACTTCCTCGGCGTTGATAGCGTCACAAATGTAGAGGTTAGAGGACCAGTCAGGGCCGTCCAGAGTATCGGAAGTAGCCTCCTCGGCCATTTTTCTTCCTGGCTCAGCTGACCATGGAAGAAGAAGAACTCCCTTCATCTTGAAGCTCACGCAGCTCATTCTAGAAGTCACCTTCCTCCCAAGTGCGCTGATTTTGTGCCTCAGTTCATCACCTTCCTCCCATGGCTCAAGTGTATGATATCATAATATGATATCATAATATCAGTATAAATAGTATCCATGAAAGTTCAGCAGAGGAGTGAAAGAATCAGACAAGTACAACTAGTATAGCTCAGAGTATCAATCTAACTAGTAGATATCGAGTCATCATCTCCTTTCTTTTGTAATAACAACCAGGGGACCAACCATCTTCTTTACAAAGGAAACCTAGACTTTTAAAAGCCTTGGCTTGTCACCTTGACAAGGGGCATAGTTGACAGCCTAATGGCCTTGCAACTGACAACTAAATATAGGAGTAACGAGAAGCATGTGGAGAATGTAAAGAACCAGACCCCAATCCTCACTTCTGGTGATGAACTTAGCAAATCAACTGATATTCGAGTGTCAGTGTCCAAAAATAGTATAATGTTCAGAATGATAAATGATAAAGCGAGGGAGGGGAGTGAAGGGTAAGAATCTATAGAAACTATAACAATTCATATCTTGACAGTTGAAGGGACATACTAGAGAAGCATAAGAGGAGAAGCACAAGATCTTCACTGTGTTTTGCCATCATATAGTAAAATTTTCTCATCTTTTTCTCGGCAAACTTGATATTGACTTGTAGAAAACTTGATACTATAAACTTTTACATCTGAAAGGTAGAGACATGTCAAAATCTAGATCGAATCGGAACTTCACAGGTGTTCCTGTAAGGTATAAGTGAATATTGCACAACTTGATGCCACCCATCATCAGACTCAAGATGAAGAAACTAATATAACTTCAACATATCCATTAATCCACCAATATCTTATATATCTGTTCTGGATAGATGCATATATGATACAAATTATTAGCACAAGGCCTGAAGAAATTTTGTATATAGTGACTTAAACGGAGATGAAACTGTGGCATGATTAGTTCACTGATCTCTTGATAAAAGTATTTATTTCCATTTTGCTAAAATTTTGCCAACTTTATCAATAACAAATTACCAATTTTACATAGTGAGTTTGTTGTTTTTTATAGGAACATCTAAACAGTTCATTGGAAACATGTTGTTTCAAACATTTGTTAGTTTTTACTATCATCTCCATTCACCCATACAACACAAGTCTTATGAAAATCAATAGCCAAACCATACAGTCCCTCAAAGCAAGTTAAGGCCCCAAGCCAAAGAACTATATGACATATCTGAACCTAGTTTACAACTGAAACACAATAGATGTAAAACCTAAATGCACAATCATGAACTTGAAAAGAACACGAATTATATCCTACCAAAACTGTGGAATCAGAAAAAGGAAACCAAATAATTCGAAAAGAAAGCCTAAAATGAAACTAGAAACACACAAAGACATACTCATAGACTTCCTCGTCCACCAAACACCACTGTGCCCGCGGAGGAGGTCGATTTGCTGTCGACAATGCCAGAGACCCAACGGGGTCATCCACCGCCAGCGACTCGAGTGCTCTTGGGTGAACACTAATCTCTGGGTGATCATTCCGACCCAGAGATTAGGGCAATTGCATTTGCCCTAAATTATGAGAAGAGGAGAGAATAAAAGAGACAAAAAGAAATCTTATCAGTCACCTTCGCCAGTCGCCAGTCGCCGTCGAGGGAGAGAATAAAGGGAAATTCTAGGGCTCGGGGTGGGCTCGTGATGGAAAAATAAAGATTGGGAAAGTATAACACTTATAAATCACGTAAAAGACGCATGGTGCCAGATTTTTATTTTATTTTAACTTTTATTAAATTTCTAACGGTTTTGAGTGTTAGAAAATAAATACAATATGTTACTAATAATAAATTTTACTTTTTTGCTATTTATGCTAACAGTTTTTTGTATTCCTAACGGTTTTCTGCCGTTGGTAATTACTAACGGCAAAAAACTGTTAGTAATCGAAAAAAATGTGTGTTAGGGAATCCCTCTTTTGGTGTAGTGTACGCTGGGAGACAGCTCATCATTTGTCAGAGTGTCATTATGACTGATAGCACGACAGTCGAAGAATGTCTCCTCGTATGCCACGTATGCTCGGAACTCGAGAGATCACAGCCGACTATTGCGTGATTTTTGAAATCTTCTTCAGCAAGACTCAGCCTTCTTAAATTGGCGTACCAAAAGAGCTTATTGTCATTTAATGTGACTGACAAGGCAATCACTGTCAGAGATTTTGTGTCAGTCGAGGCACGTCGAATCAAGACAGCTGGCAGTCCTGGCTCAAGTCTGCGTGTATTTTGAGCTTTCTGTCTCAAGTTTGCGTGGATTCTGAAGCTTCCTGCCCCACGTCTGCGTAGATTCTGAAGCTTCCTGTCCCACGTCTGCGTGGATTTTGAAGCTTTCTGCCCCAAGTCTGCGTGGATTCTGAAGCTTTTTGTCTCAAGTCTGCGTGGATTCTGAAGCTTCCTGTCCCAAGTTTGCGTGGATTTTGAAGCTTTCTGACCCGAGTCTGCGTGAATTTCGCTTCAACAAGTCTGCGTGAATTTCATCAAATTGGAGTACGTGGCAGCCATGCCACTGATCTCTCACCCGCGTGTCCTGTAACTTGCACACGACTCATGCATGATTGCCATGTGTCCAACAGTTACAGGCCACGTCCAGTAACTGTTCATAACCTTGCGTATGTTAAATCCTGCATGATTTTTAACTATGCACAGGCTGTGAAGACAGTTATCTTTTCAGTTATTTTTGACTCTATAAATAGAGTTCTTTTTTCATTCATTGTACAGATACATAGCTATCTAAATTACTGTCAAAATTTTGAGAGCTTTTCTTCTTCGCATCGTCTAAGGGATAAAGCAATCGCCTTCTAGATCGGATTCCTACAGATGTAATTTTCCCAGAAACACAATAAATAAAGTGAATTTATTTATGGAAAATAAATTGGCGACTCTGCTGGAAAAAACCATCTCCTCTTCTGAGATGGTAACAACTCAATGCGACACTTCGTCAGTCGGCTCGACGAAGAAGGTGATATCGATCCAATTCGATCAACTCGCCTACGAAAAAATGCAGCGGGCTAAGGGTGGCAAGCCCACTTCAGCCTCCATCACCACTGCCAAGTCTAAGGAACGATCTGTCTACGTCCCTAAGAATCTGTTGGCAACCAAGGGTGAAGTTTCTGCCACAGTGTCTACTCCTAAAACTGGCAAGGACTCTACTTCAAGCACGCACACTCTTGTGTGCTCGAAGACGACAGCAGTCAAAAGTCACGCTGATTGGCAGTACCAATTGACACTGGTATAAGTCCAATACATGTTCGCTTTTCTTCTTCGCATCGTCCAAGGGATAAAGCGATCGTCTTCTAGATCGGATTCCTACAGTTGTAATTTTCCCAGAAACACAATAAATAAAGTGAATTTATTTATGGAAAACAAATTGGCGACTCTACTGGGGAAAACCATCTCCTCTTCTGAGATGGTAACAACTCAATGCGACACTTCGTCAGTCGGCTCGACGAAGAAGGTGATATCGATCCAATTCGATCAACTCGCCTACGAAGAAATGCAGCGGGCTAAGGGTGGCAAGCCCACTTCAGCCTCCATCACCACTGCCAAGTCTAAGGGACGATCTGTCTACGTCCCTAAGAATCTATTGGCAACCAAGGGTGAAGTTTCTGCCACAGTGTCCACTCCTAAAACTGGCAAGGACTCTACTTCAAGCACGCAAACTCTTGTGTGCTCGAAGATGACAGCAGTCAAAAGTCACGCTTCGGCTCTGATTGGCACCAACACGCCTTCAGGCAGCAACACACCAGTAGTAAGAGAATGACTTACGAGCTCGATAATTATGGATCATTAACGAAGGACAGTTTACTACGAACCATGCTAAATCTTATTTCGGAGCCAAATTATGTTCCGACGATTTCTATGCGACTACCCTGTTTTCCATAAATAAATTCACTTTATTTATTGTGTTTCTGGGAAAATTACAACTGTAGGAATCCGATCTAGAAGACGATCGCTTTATCCCTTGGACGATGCGAAGAAGAAAAGCTCTCAAAATTTTGACAGTAATTTAGATAGCTATGTATCTGTACAATGAATGAAAAAAGAACTCTATTTATAGAGTCAAAAATAACTGAAAAGATAACTGTCTTTACAGCCTGTGCATAGTTAAAAATCACGCAGGATTTAACATACGCAAGGTTATGAGCAGTTACTGGACGTGACCTGTAACTGTTGGACACATGGCAATCATGCATGAGTCGTGTGCAAGTTACAGGACACGCGGGTGAGAGATCAGTGGCATGGGTGCCACGTACTCCAATTTGATGAAATCCACGCAGACTTGTTGAAGACAAAATCCACGCAGACTCGGGTCAAAAAGCTTCAAAATCTACGCAAACTTAGGACAGGAAGCTTCAGAATCCACGCAGACTTGAGACAAAAAGCTTCAGAATCCACGCAGACTTGGGGCAAAAAGCTTCAAAATCCACGCAGACGTGGGACAGGAAGCTTCAGAATCCACGCAGACGTGGGGCAGGAAGCTTCAGAATCCACGTAAACTTGAGACAGAAAGCTCAAAATACACGCAGACTTGAGCCAGGACTGCCAGCTGTCTTGATTCGACGTGCCTCGACTGACACAAAATCTCTGACAGTGATTGCCTTGTCAGTCACATTAAATGACAATAAGCTCTTTTGGTACGCCAACTTAACGAAGGCTGAGTCTTGCTGAAGAAGATTTCAAAAATCACGCAATAGTCGGCTGTGATCTCTCGAGTTCCGTGCATACGTGGCATACGAGGAGACATTCTTCGACTGTCGTGCTGTCAGTCATAATGACACTCTGATAAATGATGAGCTGTCTCCCAGCGTAACTTTTAAATATTGTCCTGATCAACTCAGCGTGACTTTTAGACTCTATCTTGATCAACTCAGCGTGACTTTTGGACTCTGTCTTGATCAACTCAGCGTGACTTTTAGACTTTGTCCTGATCAACTCAGCGTGACTTTCATTTTTAAGGTCTACAAAACCCCCTTCAAAGTTTTCGAAAGTTGAAAGGACTTCAAAATTTTGAAATACTTTGAAAACATCCAAAATGAACTTATTAAATGTCATTATGACTCTTCATTTTTCAAGACTGATTGAATCTAATTTATGGTGGAATATGAACCGCCGGCGAGCTCTTTTATATAAACGGGGAGAAAATTCAGCTTTGATCTTCATCTCGCGTCAGCATGACTCCGAAGGAAGAAGCTGAGGAAGAAACACGAAAGTTGGGTTTCTGTGCCCATGGCGACCCTACTCTCGGGGGTAAGGAATCGGAGCCTTTAGTTTTCGAGTTCAAAGATGACCCTACACAATTAGCCAAGAACTTCCTGAGCCATTTTGGTCTAGACGGCTCATCTTCTTCCAATGGACGCAGCCTCGCAGAGCAGCGGGAAGCGCTTGATGCTTTGTTACACCGTATGGGGGTCAATAGTGTAGAGGAATTGGGTGCCAAGCTCAGTCGCTCAGTAAAATTGGGTACGTCCTTTCATGCTTCAGTTTTCTTTGAAAATATTGTACTTCTTTTCCTCTTTTATCTATGTAAGGTCATCAGTGCCACTTATTTTTGCATTGAATGCTCAAATATTTCTGTGGTACAACTTTGTGTTGAGAGCTAACTTTACTCCGAATAGCGTGCGCTAATAAAGAGCCTTAGGCGGCACTCTTTGAATGTTTCCAATGTTGTGCTGTCTTCCAAAGCACACGTGACACTCATTCCGTGGTTATGAGCGCTTTTTACTCGGATCTTTCCAAAAATAGACTCGTACCTTGACCCTTTTTAAATAGATAGCTGAGTTTTACGCATACTCATTCCTTTATTCTTCTTCTTCTTCTCTGAGAATGACCTTTTTGCAAGATTCCATTCTCAACAAGAAATTGATGATAGCAATGCTTTCTGATGTTGTTTTCTTGTGCGCTATATCATCTGACATTGGTTTGCCAATCCTTAGCACAAAACCGTTTGATCTCGATGGTGAGTCTAACATAGTATGCGTACCACTTTTCACTGTTGAAGATGAGCTTTTGTTTCTGACTAAACAGGGTGCGCCTGAATGGCCAGTGCGTGCCTAATGATAATGACATTTTTTTGTTAATTTCTTTTTCTTTGTTGTTTTCTTGCAGAAACTTGGCTGAAATTTTTTTCCAGAACTGGCATTGGTGATTTGGATGCTGTTGGGAATATTCTTCTGACACCAATATCAGGGAGCTCATACGCTTTTGATATACAAATCAGACAACTCAGAACTCTTCGTGGGATAGAAGGGTCTTCCTCAGATGGTAGGAAGAGCCTTTATACACGGAGAGTTGGATGGTGGAGTCAACTCTACCCCGAGAAATCGGGTAGTAGAGTTTCTTTCATGGCAGAACTAGGAATTGTATCCCAATGTTGGATACATTCCTATCTCCTTTGAAAGGTCGCTCCTAATCCACCAGTTGTATTGGCAGCAACACGCCTTCGGGCTGCCATACCCTGGGGTTCTCCTCTCGTCTGAGAGAGAAGACCAGAGTTTGATTTCTGCTGTTCTGGTCGCCACTGGAACTCGGACAGTCAGGAATTGCCACCAACAACGAACCCGTCAAAGAAGATCCAAAGAAGAAATAGATCTCCATTAGATTATTGTTGTATGCATAGAATGAAAATCCAAAATTGTAATAGATTTCCATTATGATTTGTAAGAAAGTCTAAGAAAATATAATAGACTTTTTATGATGATATGAGAGTGGAAATGATAATTCTTCTGTGCTCAATGATTTGTACCTATTTGGATGAATTGTGGACATGATAGATAATAAAATCTTCTTTTCTGATTTAGAGTACATAATACTATCAGAGGTAATATGGACATGATAATATGTAGGAACTCAAAAGAAAATAGATTGATTTCTATACAGAGGTCAAAAAATGGAAAATGACAAATAAGTAGGTAGATTTGGCATAGAAGATTATGAACGGACGAACTATCAAGTGATAATGAACGGGTGAACCGTCAGATAAATGTAATAAATAAACGGATGAACCGTCAGGTATTAATGAACAGGCGAACCGTCGGATGAATGTGATAAATGAACGGATGAACCGTCAGGCATTAATGAACGGGCGAACCGTCGGATGAATGTGATGCTTCGTTGTTTGAAGAACTTCTGCCTATAAATATAGTAGAAATCTGACAAGAACGAACACTTCTACTCTTCAACATAAAAATATCGTCTGAAGAAGCATCCAAGAAGGCTGAAATTGCCCCAAAGGTTCAGAAGGGTATTGAAGAACGCCCTGCCGATCCAGTTCAGCCGAAGGAGGTAGAAGCACGCGAAGGTTCGTCTGTACCCAAGCCACCACGGGACATTCTGGACTTTCTGCTTGATCCAGGAAGGACTAAAGAAGAGGAAGCCATGAGGGTGGCTGCTTGCAAATTCCTCGTGGGTTCCAGCAAAGAAGTTCTTAGCTCTTTTGTTGATCGTATTTTCGAGAAGGACGGCAGCGGTCCGCGTCGAAATGTAGAGAAGGATGATAGTGATCTTCCTTAAAATCATGTACTATCATTCATGATTAAAATAAAATTTTATTTATAAACATGAACTTGTCTGATGATTTACAAATATTTACATTTACACATAATACTTTTTAAGGAATTTGCCATTAATAGGCATCATAACCTTTCGACCATCCAGATTTGAGAGTTGATAAGCTCCATTTGAGAAAACTCGGCTCACAACATAGGGACCTTCCCACTTTGCATCGAACTTGCCTTTACTCATATGAGTCATAGTCATAGGACGTCTGACTGCAAGAACAAGTTCTCCTTTTTGATATGCTCGAACTCTGACTTTCTTGTTAAAAGCTCTTGAGATTCTAGCTTGATAGAATTCGATATTTTGTTGAGCAGATAATCGCTTTTCATCCAAAGCTTCTAATTCCTGAAGTCGAAGACGATCATTATTCTCGGCAGTAAGTTCATTAGCGATTGCTATCCTTAAAGAAGGAATTTGAATCTCTAATGGGAGAACAGCTTCACATCCGTACACCAGAGAGAAAGGTGTACATTTAGTAGCATTACGAACTGTAGTGCGGTAAGCCCACAAGCATTCACCAAGTTTCTTACTCCAATTACGTTTGTTAGTGGAGACAAACTTCTTTAAGAGTTTGATGATTGTCTTGTTGAAAGCCTCTGCTAATCCGTTAGCTGCCGGATTATATGCGGTAGAAGCCACATTATTAATCCGATGATCGTCACAGAATCGAGTAAATTTCTGGCAGACGAATTGTGGTCCATTATCATGAATAATGCGTCAGGGAACACCAAATCTGTAGATGACATGATGCTTGATAAAGTTGATGACATTGGAAGTTTTGACTTCAGATAAAGGAATAGCTTCGGCCCATTTGGAGAAATAATCGGTTATTGCAAGAATAAACCGATGACCTTTTGATGACGGCGGATTGATCGGGCCAATAATGTCCATGCCCCAAGCTTCAAAGGGCCATGATGCTGCCGTTGGATGTAGAAATTCTGAGGGTTGATGAATAAAATTTGCATGGATTTGACAAGCTTTACACTTCCTTGTATATTCTATGGCATCTGATACCATAGTGGGCCAATAATAACCCATACGTCGAATACGGTCTTGAAGTTTTGGTCCAGGTTGATGTGCTCCAAAAACTCCATCATGTGCTTCGCGAATAATTTGTTGAGCCTCATCACCGGCAACACATCGAAGAAGTAAACCATCATAAGCTCGACGATATAAGGTTTTTGTTGTATGATTGTAATAGAATCTGAGTGATCGTCGTCTGATAGATGCTGCCTCACTCGGATTATCTGGAAGAATATCATACAATACAAAATCTAAGAAAGGAAGTCTCCAATCTTTATCCGTATTCTGATTCTCAGCTGAATTACTGAAGGTGAATTCCATACTAGAATCAGATAAAGATGATAATGATTTATAACTTAATCCAAATCCTCTTATTGTATTGACATCATGAGATGTTGATTCTTCAATGTCAACTGGAAGTCCTAGAGTTAGATTGTTTTTGAGATGAAATAATTCTCGATTGCAGACAACAATCATTTGTTGACGTCTGATTGGAATAGCTAACACCGCCGCAAGATTAGCAAGAGCATCAGTTTCTGTGTTACATGCTCGCCTAACATGTTCAATGAAGAACCCTTCAAATGAAGAAGCCATAGATATAGCCGATCTATGATAAGAAACCAGATCTTGATGGCGGACTTCATAAGTACCCCTTATCTGATTGACAATGAGTTTAGAATCTCCCTACGCTTCCAAATATTGAATATTCAGATGTTTAGCGAGTTGAAGGCCGATAAGCAGTACATTGTACTCAGCTACATTTTTTGAACATGGTTGATCGAGAGAATAAGCTCTTTGGATAGCAAGACCTTTTGGCGACACAAGAACGATTCCAACCCCAGCGATAATGTCACCATTAGGACCTATTTTTGAAGCTCCGTCAAAGAATAGACGCCAAGTAGAATCTTCTTCAGCAATTTGGTTTGAATCTAAGACTTCATCTGGGATTTCATCATAGAGTTTTGAATTTTCTGGAATTGAATGAGCAGCCAGAAAATCAGCTAAAGCTTGTCCTTTGACTGATTTCTGAGGAATATAGTGCATATCATACTGAGCAAGTAAGATTCCCTAATTAGCCAATCGAGAATTCAAAATACTGGGTTTCTTCATCATGACCCGTATAGGATTGATCCTGGAAATGATATGAATAGTCTGGCCAATGATATAATGTCGTGTCTTTTGGACAGCGAACATCAGGACTAGACATTCTTTTTCGACCGGAGAATATCGAGGTTCAGCTCTGGTCATAGTACGACTGAGATAGTAAATGGCTTGTTCGTGACCATTTTTATTCTTTTGAGCGAGCAATGCACCCAATGAATGACTCATTGCTCGAGTATATAGGAGGTACGGTATTCCTGAGATAGGAGGTACCAGTACTGGAGGGCTCATCAGATATTGTTTTATATCATCGAATGCTTTCTGACATTCATCATTCCAGACAAAAGAAACACCTTTCTTCATAAGTTTATTGAATGGTCTGCAGCGTCCTGAAAGATTAGAGATGAATCTTCTGATATAAGCGATCCTTCCTTGAAATCCTCGTAGCTCTTTTAAGGTGCGTGGAGGACGTATCTCTTGGATGGCTTTGATCTTCTCGGGATCCACGTGTATACCTTTCGAGGTAATGACGAAGCCGAGAAATTTACCACTAGAGACGCCTAAGAAGGACTTAGTAGGGTTCATCCTTAATTGATGCTTACGTATTAGATCAAAAATAGTCTTCAAATCTTGGATGTGATCCTCCTTTTGTCGACTTTTGACTGCAATATCATCAACGTAGCATTCGACTGTTTTCCGCAAATGTTTGCGGAATATAGTGCTCATGGCTCGTTGATAAGTTGCTCCTGCATTCTTGAGACCGAATGGCATAACTGTATAACAGTATGTACCGATCGGCGTTATGAAAGAAGTGTGTTTCTCGTCATCTGGAAACATTTTAATCTGATTGTACCCAGAATACCCGTCCATGAATGACATCCGTTCAAACCCACAGGTATTATCGATCATGACATCAGTAATTGGTAGAGGGAATTCGTCTTTAGGATATGCCGCATTGAGATCGCGAAAATCTATGCATACTCTGATCTTGCCAGTCTTTTTAAGGACAGGAACTATATTAGCCACCCAATCGGGATGTTGTTCCTCTCTAATAAACCCAAAGGCCATGAGTTTATTGACTTCAGCTTCAATTGCATCCATGATGTCTGGACGAAATCGTCGTTGTTGTTGTTTGACCGATTTAGCATTCGGCATGATATTGAGTTTATGAGTTGCAATTTGTGGATCAAGTCCTGGCATATCTTCATAACTCCAAGCAAAGACATCGATGTATTTACGAATAAGTTTGATCATGTCTTACTTATCAGTTTCTGAAAGACTTTCACTAATAAATATTGGTTTGGGGGATCCCTCTTCACCAACATCTATTTGAACAAGTTTATCTTCAGTCGGAGGTTCTTTTTGCTCGAATCGAAACTCCCATTGATTATCTAACCTTTGGGCCCATTGTTCTGATTCAGGTGAGATTTCAAACTCGTCTTCGTCTTCATCACTTTCTTCAGAACGGTCAATGGAGACCATGTTGGAAGACAGAATGTTGCAGTAGAAGTCACCGATACTTGTATCAGAATCCCAAGAGGTAGTACTAGAAGAATCAGATCTCTTATCTTCGTCAGATTCGGGATCTTCATGGACAATATTGATAAAAGGAGTAGGAGCAATATAACCCAATCCGCATTTTGTTCTCCCATATTTCAGAGGAGGAATTCGGACAGGCAGTTTTCTTCCTTTTTTATTATTGAGGCCAGTTCTGAAGTCATAGCCCATATTTTTAATGATGTCTTTAGATTGCTGACTATAACGACGTAGTTGTAATCTTCCAGTATCATCGTTTTTGTCATCATCTTCAGGGTTAGAAGGATTTTGGGGCCCTTTGTAAAAGACTATTGGAATGTCTCCTAGCTTTCTGCTGGGAACTAGAAAGTATGAAGTTTGTACTGATTCTAGGGATACATCTGTATGAAAAGTCTGTACAACTCCTATGGTTATTGTTCTCAAGTCATCTAACAAATGTAAATAACTATGAACATGATTACACACATCAACATACTGCAAAGATGGAGACTTTTAAAAGCAGCAGTATTTACTTTGGAAGAAGGCTGAGCCTTAGAAATCTTAGCCAAATCAATGACTAAAGGGGGAGAAGAAGAACGAGAGAAAATTTTGTTTCGATTAAGATTGATAACAAATGGCTCAGAAGAGGTGAGATCCCTTGAAGTCTGAGATGGAAGAGTAGTCCGCCCTCCAACAGGGATTACCAGAGTATCCTATTTCATATATGAAGATACAGGAACTGTAATACGCCCACTGACAGGAATGATCAGTGTATCTTGAGTAGACGACTGAGGTAACGGAGAGATCCGTCCGCTCACTGGAATGATGAAGGAACCTTCTCCAGAGGGTTTGGGAGATTGTTGATGAGTAGTTTGACCTTTAACAGGGATTATTAAGGTCTCACTTTGCGAATCCTCTTTCTCCATAGCTTGTATCAACCTTGTATATTCTTCTTTGTACATCCGGGAATCATTGAAATAAGCTTCAACCCATGGAAAGGATTTATATCAGTAACTTCCTTTTGTACTCTTCCATTGCTGCCAATGTATTTAAAACATTGATGAAGAGTAGAAGGCACCACATTATTTTCATGAAGAAAGGGCCTCCCTAGAAGAAGATTATAAGATCCCACGATCTCGATCACATAGAAAGTGACTTTGGATCTGAAATCGCCTATCTGAAGTTTCAGATGAATCTTTTCCAAAGGCTCGCTTCGGCTTTGATTGAATCCCAGGATAGTAGTAACCGTCTTGGAAAGCTTATGAAGAGGGAATTTTAGTTCATCCAACAGACTCTTTGGCATTATACTTATAGCAGACCCTGGATCAATGAGGATACGATCTATCTTCATCGTATCGATATAACCGGTGTAGTAGAGAGGCCGATCATGTCGATTATCCTCCAATAGCATGTCGTCTTGTGTAAAGGTGATATTTGGGATAATCTCCAATACACTGTTGCAATGTAAACAAGTGGCAGGTTCTTCACCTGGCTTCTTTAATTGTGAAAGACAAGCGTCAGCCTGAAGAAGTGCCTCACTTAACGTCTCCCGAGTCTCTTTAGAAAGACGTAGAAGTTCAAAGAGAGACATTCTAACTGGAGTATTAGCAAGTTGAGCTAGAATATCGAAATTATAAGGCTTCTGAAGCCCAAGAGGAGGGGATTTCTTGATTGGTTTATCAAATCGAGCCTGTTGTTTGCCTTTCTCAAGAACTGTGGGCTTGAGAGGAGTAGGTTCAACCGGTGCAGTGGAAGGAATAGGTGCAGTAGATGATTCTTCTTCAAGAGGAACATTAGGAACATCTTTGTCAGCAGGAGGGATATCAGGAGTATCCTCAGAATCTTGGAATAATCCTTCAGATAAGGTTTCCCTGTTCTAGTAGCACCAGCAAGTGCTTCTTCCTTGTCTTTCGGCTCTGTGTCAGGAGTAGATCCGAGAGAAGTCATATGACATGACTTAATCTTTCCAGCCTTCTTGGACTTTCGAGAAATAGTCTTTTGAAGAGGAGGAGATTCAAAATCTGCCACTAGATCAGGATGAATCCACATGATTTCTCCTGTTTCCATAGTGATTGGCACTAATCCTTCAGACTGTGGAGGAGGGATATTTACTATTTCAAGAGTTGCCTTGGGAATAGGAACGATCCCGCTTTCAAGAAATTGAGGAGGAAAATCTCCGAATTGCATAGAGACGACGTTAGAGGTGACAGTCTTCTCTTTTGGAGTAAGAGAGATAGCTCCAGATTTAATCATTTCCTGGATCTTTTCTTTCAGTACATAACATGTACGAATTGTGTGACCCAACATTCTGTGGTATGGACAGTATTTAGGATGATCTGTCTTACCAGCTTCATCAGGTTTCTTGATTTCAGGTAACTGTTGTTTGCAAAAACAAAAGTATAAAACTTTATTGATATAAACTTTGTAAAAGATTACAATTTGAATTCTGGGAAAATTACAACTATAGGAATCCAATCTTGATGACGATTGCTCTATCCCTTGGACGATGTGAACTTTGAAGACGAAGCCTTTGAAGTTGAAAACAACTCTGGAAATTGAAGGCAAAAGCCTCTGAAGTTGAAGACAAAAGTCTCGGAAGAATGCAGCAGCACTTTGGCAAGAACTCCTGAACTCTCTGATTTCTGATCTCTGATCTTGATCCCCCTGAAGTGAAGACTTGAAACTCTATTTATAGAGTTCTGAAAATAACTAACTTTCAGTTATTTTGGACTGCGCAAGCTGATTTGCGCAGCAACTGGTTTGCGCAGCACTGGACTGCGCAGGCAGTTGTTGGATCGTGGGCCAACTATCTGAGACACATGGCATTATTTGATTGAAATGCGCATGATCGTGCATAGACAGTTGCCACGTAATGAGCAATTGATGGCATGAATGCCACATATAATTGGTCAGTTATGTTGGTAGAATGCGCAAAGTGAACTGTACAGACTTTGATTTACGCAGACTCAGACTGCGCATGAATGGTTTGCACAACCACGGATTGCGCATGAATGGTTTGCGTAACCACGGATTGCGCTGCCACCTGTCAGCCGCCCTCGAGCACTGTGCGGCATCAAAAATGAACAGTCTCCTCGTTATTCGTGTTGTCAGCTGTCAGGAAGATCTGATTTGATTCAGTCAATGATGACTTCTGCCACATCAGCCTGCACAATTGGGAACCTGCGCAAACCAACCTGCGCAAAGTGATGTCTGCGCAATCTGTTGTCTGCGCAACTCATCAAAATGATGAATATCTTAAATTTTTGACTTTGTTGATTGATGCAACTTGATTTTTTAGGACCTACAAGACCCCCTTCAAAGTTTTCGAAAGTTGATTGTATTCAAAATTTCGAAATACTTTGAATTTTTGAATGTTGAATCATTTTGCGCAATATGATGAGCTGTCTGCACAAAGCGAATAGACCACAAGTTTAGGCGCAATCCGAGGCATCCGTTTCACATTTCAAAAACTATAAATACCCTTCTTTTCGTTTTCAATTCCTTACTTTGCAATCTTTCGAGCTTTTTGAGAAGAAAACCTTCACTGTTCTCCTCCTCCGACGATTGTCATGGCCCCACGACGATCAAATGCTGCCGCTGCCGCCGCCGCGAAAGGAAAAGCTCCGGCCGAGTCTTCTGACAGGGTTGCTCGGCGAGCTTCCCGACACGAATCCGCACACCCTGCTCTGAGAGGTAGCTGAACCGATCGAAAACCCCTTCTTAGGGTGATTCGACTCCCTTGAAACTCATCTCTTTTTAGAGATAAGTTCATATTGCGCCACCCTTTTTAGGGTTTTCGGTTGCATCAACTATCAGTTCTTCATTTTTATGAAGGCTGCATTCTTGCACAAATTGTTGATTTGTGCTGACAGGAAGACAGCGCAAATAATTAAGTTGCGCAGATATCAGCGCAAACCATTGCTTTGCGCACCTTTAATGATGCGCAAACTGATATTGCGCAAGTCATGTCAGCGCAATCTGAGATTGCGCAAATCATGTCAGCGCAGTCTGAGGTTGCGCAAATCATGTTTTATGTTTAAAAACAAAATCTTTGTCTTGGACTAATTTTCATCTGTTTGCTGATGCAGTTGAAGTCAATGAAGATCCAGATTACGAACATTTTGTGGGAACCCTCACAGACTCTGAATACAAAGAGGATCTGTCTCATGTCCATTACCCTCAGTATGATCTGCCGGCCTCCCGTCAGGCTATATTGATTTCTCAGGACAATGAAACTTTGATGTATTTGATGAACGGACAGCCTTTAGAATCAGCTGATGCTGTAATTCACAAGAAACCCTTATTCCTATTCGGTGACGCCTTTGAGAGAGCCTCTCAGCCTAGGCCAAGGATAGAAGATAGGGTAGTTCACCAGCAAGATAGATCCTTTTTTATACCCGACATCGCTCGATGCCTTCCTTTGTCACGGTACGCTCATGCAAGCTACCCTAGGAAGATGGAATGGAATATCACTCTATTTCAGGATGCTCGGGCAGGAAAAATCTTCGTAAAGAAGGGGCCACATTATAAGGATATGTTTTATAGCTCTTCCGATAGATATAGTGTCCTACTGAGAGGCTTAAGACCTGGCTGCATTCCACCAGAGAACTCCTCCATGCTAATGCCTGTTAGGACACCAATATTCGCAAATGAGTTTGCGAAGGTTGAAGGAAAATATCCTGAGCAAGATATAAGAATGACTGGATTGGTGAATCCAGACTACAAGCGATGGAGTTATATCGCGAATTGGGTTCTGGGAAAATTCCAAGACAGACTCCAACAAATCAACCTGTATGAAGCAGTGCATGCCACTGTATATGGATTTGCTCCCAATCCTCATATGTTCTTAGCCTTAGCTGAGAGATACAACTACAGGACCGGAACTTTCATGACCCCAGGGGAAGAGATGGGCTTTGCACTCTACGAGATGAAGTATATCTCGTTCTTGCCCATGGCAGATGCTCCGTATGAGGAGTATGTACCAACAAATGATGAGTTGAACAAGCTCAGAAAAGAGAATCCAGAGATGGTGACAGTGTTCGAAGAACTATTGTGCCATTACAAGATTTGCTCTTTATTTTACAAGAGTGCCACTGCCAATACTTGTTATTCTTCAAAGTGGCTACCATATCTATTTTTTAATCATATAGAGGAAAAGAAAACCAAGGAGAACGATAAATGTTACCCAACCTTTTTCAAACCTTTGAGCCATACAGAGGTCAGAAAATTAATGGAACAGAGTGGTCACTTTGATAAAGAAGTGATGGATGACCATGAATATCCTCCTTTGAAGAGAGGAGACAATTTGGAAAGTTACTTAAGAATGGGCTATAGGCCCATGTCAGAAGCAGCACAATTGGCGAGATTCTTAACATACTGGCTGCGAAGGTTCGTAGTTCCCGGATCCAGTGCAGTGGATCGTTTTCACCGTGGCGTCTTGTTTGCAGCTGTTAAGCTAGTCTTCGGCTATAAAATGGACTTACTATCAGCAATGACCTGTAAGCTGAACGCCAGTCTTCGTTTATATGTTGACCTGATGTTGAAAGCAAAAGGAGAGAGAGAATTTCCTCGCTTAGAATTGCCATATACATATTTGTTTGGATGGTTGCTTCTTCACTATCCAACTCTAATGGATCCTGGTATGGGACCAGTTGACGACAGTTTTCTTCGAAGGTATTCCGATGGAAAATGGAAATATACTTCCTTATCTGAGTGTAGATTTATGTTGAATCTGAACAGAGGCTGGAACTTTTGCTGCGCTCCTTTCCCTGCTGGGTATGATCAGATGCCCACGAATATGGTGGATTCGAAACTGCAGCCTCTAACTCGTGTCGCTTTTGAATGGTTGAAGACAATTCGACCATCTTATTTGGTCTACCGATTCGAAGAAGAGTGCTACTTAGAACCATACCTCCCAAGCCGTTTTGCTCGACAGTTTGGGTATGATCAGTTCCATGTAGGGAACGCAATTACCTGCCTCCAAGGCAAAGGTTATCTGATAGACGGAGCTAGGACTTGGGCTTATTACAATGCCCGTGATACAAAAGCCACTTTCTCCATGCCAGCAAGGACTACTCCTCAGGGTCCTCGAATGCTTTTTACATACTCCGTGTTTTACACATCAGCGAATACTTTTGCCGAGAATTTCAATCTCGCAGATAGTTTCGCCACTGCAACAAGATTGAGAAGAGGAAGAATTTCTCCATCGATCCCTATAAATGAAGAGGCGCAGGAACCGGCAGATGCACCTCTGGAGACTACAAGGGATATTATATTCCCCCAAGAAGTGAATGCACCACTTCGTATTTCTCTGAAGGTGGGTAAATCTCCTGCGAAGAAGAGAAGAAGAGAGGAGCCTCCTGCTCCTGTGGCGAAGAAGAAATTGATTCTTGATGTTTCTTCTGAAAAGGTGACTACCAGATCTCAATCCCGACAATTGGCCGAGACACATCAAGAAGTTGCCAGTACACCAACCTCCGTGCAAAAGCAAGCAGAGCCAGAAAATGTAGAGAGTCCTGTTAGACCTCTACACAGAAAGAAAAGAGTAGTCACCAGAAGAGTCTTGGAAGAGTCTTCTTCTATACAACTCCTGACTTCAGTAGATGCTGCTGCAGGACTTCTAATGGCATCTCCCACACCTGCTTCTGAATCAGGAAGCAAAACTCTCGAGGAGAATGAACAGAGGGGAGATTTTGCCCCAAGAATTGAAAAGCCTAGAGAACATATTTTAGAGGAAGATCAAAGTGTTATACGACCTCATTCTCCTATTGCAGATATTACTCAACCTCCTCCTACTCCCAGGACTCTTCGTGAGGACGAAGACCGTAAAATGATTGCAGCTCTGGAGGATTGCAGTTATAGCTTGCAGGAAGATCAGGCTGCCACTAGCAGTGGAAATGCAGCAGTAGAAGAAGAAGAAGAAGAAGATGAGGAAGGTTCTTTATCCGAAAATGTTGATGAGTATTTACAAGATCCTGAAAAGCAAACTGAAGAACACAGATCTCTTGATACTGTCGATGATATTTCAAATCCTAAAAAGGATATTGAAGTAGAGGCGTCTGCAGAAAAGGCTGTCGATGTTGAGATAGAAATATCTCCTGAAGAAGTAGCCGACGAAGGTGTGCTAAAAGAAAATCCCGCCACCGACCCTCAAGGTATAAAACGAGATTTAACAATCTTTTCTTTTTTTTAAAATGAACTGATAACTAATATCTTCATTTGCAGATCTTGGGACTTTACCAATACCTCCAACGAACCTGATAATGGTGCCTATACCAACGGTGGTTATTAGCAGTAGTCATCATTTATCTTGTAGTTCTGAGGCGGGCAGCAGCCAGGCTGTTGCAGCGGAGACTACTTCTGTTCAACAGTATTCCATTCCAGTAAGGAATGAACTCGTTGTTAAACCAAACCAAGGTAACATTGCTCTTAATTTGATCTTTTTGTTCATCAACAATCAATTAGTAAAATAATAATTTTACTTTTGCAGAAGATCAAGCAGGAGGAGCAACCAGCTCTACTCTGGCTCCCTTATTTAAAGAACCTATTGTCCAACCTCAAAGAATCGAGCAACCTGTTACCCCGTCTTCATCGGGAGTAGCAGCGACTCCTGGAACTTTAGCCATCAATCAGCAGGTTATCTAGTCATTTACTAAATGCTTCTTTGAATCGCTGGGATCTCTCGTCCGTAAAATGATAGAGAAAGAAGGGGCTGACTTCATTATGGTTAGGAAGCCCACTTCTTTCTTGATAAGAGCCATAAGAGACCAAGGAGACGAAGCTCAGGCCACTCTCCTTGAACATATACTGGATGAATTAGAAGTCTCCATCAAGAAGTATAAAGAACTCAAGAAGAAAGATGTAGACTCTTTAGTACAAGCTGAATTTGAGCGGCTGGCTCAAGCTGCTGATATGGAAAGGTTAACCCTTCAAAATCTATTAGAAGCTCATTCAGCAAAATCAGCTGAATATAATTCTAAAATAGAATCAATTACCCTAGTGGCTGAAAGTAAAGGACGGCGACTTGCTGAGCTGAAGGCTGAAATTACTCGCCTCCAACAAGAGTTTGAAGAAGAAACTGTTAATCACCAACTGGTAATTGAACACTTTAATACATTGATTGAAGAAAGGAATGAGTATGAGACCACTCATGGTGAAGAGATCACTCGCAGGACAGTAGATATGCCCATTTTTGATGAAGACAGCGGGATGGAGGAGACAAGAAAGATAATAGCGTCAACACACAAAGAAGAGCTGCAGACATTGAAGCAGCAAATTGACAATCTGATTGTCCCTCCTTCTTGATTTTGTATTTGGGTTTTGTTGCTGTAGCTGCATTTTTGTAATGTCTCATTTTTTTGATATAAAGGATATTTTGTTGTGGCTCCATTATTTATTGCATATCTTATTCAGATATAAATAACAGATAGATATGATATATTTATTGACAACTTAATCGAAAATGACAAGTTGCTGATGAACGATGATGAATCGTCTATGTATATGAAAATGAATGAACGGGAATACCGTCAAATAATGATAAAAGAACGGGTAAATCGTCAACTGATGGTGAAATGAACGAATTAACCGTCAAATGATAATAAATGAATGGGTTAACCGTCAAAATAGTTGAACGGATGAACCGTCAGATATTAACGAACAGACGAACCGTCGGATGAGTGTAATAAATGAACGGATGAATCGTCAGGTGTTTAATGAACGGACGAACCGTCGGATGAATGTGATAAATGAACGGATGAACCGTCAGGTGTTTAATGAACAGACGAACCGTCGGATGAATGTGATAAATGAACGGATGAACCGTCAGGTGTTTAATGAACGGACGAACCGTCGGATGAATGTGATAAATGAACGGATGAACCGTCAGGTATTTAATGAACGGATGAACCGTCGGATGAATGTAATGCTTCATTAATTGAGGAACTTCTGTCTATAAATATAGCAGAAATCTGACAGGAATGAACACTTCTACTCTTCAACATAAAAATGTCTTCTGGAGAAGCATCTAAGAAGGTTGAGACTGTCTCGAAGGTTCAGAAGGATATTGAAGAACACCCTGCCGATCCAGTTCAGCCAAAGGAAGCAGAAGCAGGTGAAGGTTCGTTTGTACCCCAGCCACCATGGGACATTTTGGACTTCCTGCTCGAACCAGGAAAGACTAAAGAAGAAGAAGCCATGAGGATGGCCGCCTGCAAGTTTTTGTGGGATCCAGCAAGGAGGTTTTCGGCTCTTTTGCTGACCGTATTTTTGAGAAGGACGGCAGTGGCCCTCGTCCCAATGTAGAAAAAGATGATATTGACCTTTAATATGTACTATCATATAATAAAATTTGAATTTTATTTATGAACTTGATTCTGTCTGATAATTTACAAGTATTTATATTTATACATAATACTTCTTTAAGAATTTGTCATTGATAGGCATCATAGCAACTCGACCATCAAGTTCTGAAAGTTGATAAGCTCCGTTTGAGAAGACTTTGCTTACAACATAGGGACCTTACCATTTTGCATCGAATTTCCCTTTGCTCATATGAGTCATAGTCATAGGACGTCTGACCGTTAGAACAAGTTCTCCTTCCTGAAAGGCTCTGACCTTCACTTTACGATTAAATGTCTTTGAGATGCGGGCTTGGTATAACTCAATATGCTGTTGAGCCATTAACCGCTTTTTATCCAATGCCTCTAACTCTTGAAGTCGAAGAAGGTCATTGTTTTCTGTGGTGAGTTCATTGGCAATAGCAATCCTTAAAGAAGGAATTTGTAACTTCAAAGGAAGGACAGCTTCACAGCCATACACCAAAGAGAAAGGTGTAAAGCCTGTGGGATTGCGGACTGTAGTTCGATAGGCCCAAAGACATTCGCCAAGTTTCTCGCTCCAATTCCATTTGTTAGTGGATACAATTTCTTAAGAGCTTAATAATGGTTTTGTTAAGGCTTCAGCT
>JANAVB010012000.1:9729173-9763869 GCA_029216955.1 Iris pallida | reverse complement strand
CGTCGCGCACATGCGACCAATTTGAATTCCGCCAAAGCCCACATGACCACGAAGCCGTTACGCAGCTTTCGTGCTTTCGGTTCACGACCACGTCGCCCGAAATGGCGGGATGCACGTCGTTGGATGTTTTAATGTTTTTAAAACAGGTTTTTCGTCAACTTTTCATAATTTTAAACAGAAAACAACTCACCAAAATTAAATCTAAAAACAGGGTCTTCATCTTGGTTAGGTTGTCTAGAAGTTGTTTAGGCGGTTTTCCAAATTCGCGGTGTTCTGGTCGCAAATCGACTACGAATATTGGGCGATGGGCAGTTTCTAAATCCAGGGAATCGAGATTTTTTCCAGTTTTGGGAATCGATTTGCGACGCGTACGAAGCAAGTTAATCCAAACTATTGAAGGAAACTATTAAGGGTAAGGTTGTCGACAAACCTGCGAAGACGGTTCGACCATTGGTCGACCGAGCGCGACGAGAAGTGATCGCGAATTCGGTCTCCTCGCACTCCTGCTACTGTCGTTTGTCCACGGTCAGCGCGGTTCCGATAGCCCGCGGCGGCTCATGGCGGCCGATCAGCCCGCGGCGGCGCGGTTGCGGCGCTCGTCTGAGGCCAGGGTGTAGGGGCGCGCGCAGGAGTGAGTGTGTTAGGGTTTTGAGAATTTCTCTCTTCTCTCTGACGGGTTCTATGAAGGAACCCTAGAGGGGGGGTGAATAAGGTCAAGCTAACTAATCAAGTACTTAGCACAAGCTAATTGGCAATTTAAAATATAAGTGCAAGAGAAAAGCATACACAATACCCACACCGATGTATCCTGGTATCCTCCTAAGAGGCAGTCCAGTCCCGAAACTCTCTCCGGCTTTAATCACTATTTGAGCAAAAGTTACACACGAGTTTGGATCCGAAGAACTCGCCAACTTCTTACAAGAGCTTTAATCCGAAGGGCTCTCCGACTTCAACCGAGAGTTTGGATACGAAGACTCCCCAACTTCAACCGAGAGTTTGGATACGAAGACTCTCCAACTTCAACCTTTCACAATAGGTTTGATCTCCTATTAATAGGATGAAGATCTCACTTTTCAACTCAATAACTCTAACACAATTGTAGATGGCAAAATGAAGCTTTGTAGAGTGTATGTGGATAAGCTTTGGTGGTTTGGAATTTTTAGGCTCAAAGCATCAACCTTGAATGAAGGGGTTCAAGGCTATTTATAACCAAAGCTTGAAAAGAAGCCAAAGGCAATTTCAGTCACGAACCGGCATACCGCCGGTATGATCCGGCATACCGACGGTATACCGGTCTGGGATTGCAACGCTAGAAATATGCCGTTGGGATCATTAATGGCTGAAAATCCGACCGTTAGAATTTCAAAGTTTCAGAAGCGGTATACCGTCGGTATGGGACCGGTATGCCGGCGGTATGCCGGTTTTGTAAACAGAAACTTTCTGTGAACAAAACCGGTAACCGTCGGTATAACGCCGGTATACCGTCGGTATGCCGTTTTCCACCAAAAATGATCCTGGGCTTATTTCTGCCCTAGCTTTCGATTTTGCCATCCATTTTTTGTGTTTACAATTATTCCTAAGACTCATTACAGACTCCAGATATACTTAGGCAGGTGCAGGCTTCTTCAGAGTCGTGAAATGATGATGGCATGGCTTGGCTTCTTCCTTTGATAGGTGTTGGCTTTTTCCCTTGGCGGCAGCTGTCCAAAGATATCCAGTTTATAAAAACTGAATACCTTTCGGGGCTTCGCCCCCGAACCCCCGACGAGGGGCGCTTCCCCCTCGACCTCCGTCCGCTGACCGGGCAGCGGAACCCCCGTGTGCGTGGCTTCAGAGATGTCGTCGGTGGTTCAGAGAAATCTTGTGGGATCCATCGTCTTTGGCCCACCATGATTTCTTCATTGCATATGTCCACATTGATCTTGCTTATTGCTTTTCTGCATGTACATGTTAGACGAACAAAGCAATATACATAGTAGCAAGTATGAAATTAAAGCAATTAGGACTATGCAAAGTTAAGTATAAGTGCTAAGGTGATGGCATAAATGTTAGTGATATCATAATGATTAAACTTAATTGAATGACCACAATCAAAACATAGTTTTGATTTTGGCAACCCAACTAAATTAAGATAGATAAGCTCATATCACTAATATGTAAACAATAGGCACATATCACCAAAGATATAAGTATAAGTAGAAATGCTTTTAGCGATAGTATGAAGATTAGTGATAATGAAGTGCTAAACTTAACATATTAACCATATTCAAAAACATGATACAATCTTGGGCCAACATCTATACAAGTATAAATCGGCTGGTTCACTGCTCGGTTTGAGTTTTGCCCGCTGCTGGGCTTGTGGGGATTCCAAGCATCGTACGGGCTTTTGGTGCTCAGTCTAGTAGTGGACTGAACATGCTTCTATTCCTTTTCTTTTTATTTCTATATCTATTTTCTATTTCTATTTATATATATATGAAATATATTGTATATATACGTTTATACGTATACTTATATATCTCTATAATATATATATTATTTTTTATATATATATTATATATATATATATATATATATATAGAGATATATAGACATGCCAAATATCTATATAATAATACACAATATATATATATATATATATATATATAATATATATATATATATATATATATATATATATATATATAATATATATATAAATAATATATATATATATATACACACCTATGTACATATATTATAGTATATTTATATATAAACACCATATACACATATCATATATACTATCATTCATATATATATATATATATATATAGATATTATATATAAATATATATTATTATATATATAATATATATATATATATAATATATATATATATATATGAAAAAAAAAATATATATAAAATATATATATATATATATATATATAATATATAATATATTATATATATATAATATATATATATATATATATATATATATATATATATATATTTATATATATATATAGTCATATATCCTATATATATATATATGTATATATGAATGTATAACCATATGACAATACCACCCTATATATATCTATAAATAAATATTCTATAGTCAAAACCTAAATGATACTTCCTTGCGTATGGTTCATAAAATAGGCACATATGTACATATAATTCATTTGGAAATGAAATATCAGAATAAACGAATATCGATTATAATATTTAAGAATAACAAATAACAATAATATAATAATAATAATGATAACAATAACAATATTAATCAACTAAAATGACTAATACGAGTTTTGATAAGCATATTATACCCCATCTTATTTGGTCCTAGAACTTCATACATTTATTCTAAAAATTACCATTTCAATAAAATAATTAATAAAAATAATTTCAAAATTTTTGGGAAGGGGAGCTACAAATCTACCCACCTTAGAAATAATTTCGTCCTCGAAATTCTAATTCATAGGTATTCCTTAAAATTCAAAAAGAAAGTCTGCCTTAACCTCAATTCCCTCAAATTTAATTTCTCCAAAATATTTTATGACTTTCTCTAGTCATTTCATAACTCCGAACATTGAGGACTTCTACCCACCTTTGGTCGCACTACTCCCTCAGAGGTATGTCCCTACAGCTTTATAATCATTCAACTACTTGCTAAAGTTTCTACCAATATATCTACTTGCTTATGGCCTCTATAATTCTCTCATATCTATCATGCAACCCAAAATTTAACAAGCAACAAACTTACACAAGTAGCTAAAAAATATTGGTAAATTCTAATAAACATGACCATTCGTCACTCCCAAAATAGGGAGGACAGATAAAAAAAATAAAAATAAAAAAAATAATCGGGAGCAGATATGAATTTCAAGAACTGCAGAGAGTATTCTATGATGCGGGTAGAAAGTTTATGAACCTTGACTTATTTACTAGATTGGCTACTCTAGTCTAGTCACTTGCTACATCGAAGAACTCTTCGTTTCTCAGATGGCTTGCACTCCGTGCAATATAGAAGTTCCATTCTCGAAATTCTAAACAAGGTTCCATAATAGGAGGGATTTGAGGAGTCAAGATTGTGATCTTTCTCATGGTTATTTAAACACATGAGCAAGGGTTATATTGCAACACAAGATCGTGTCGTGACTTCCGGGTAGATGGGTTAAGGGTTACGAATGATCTCTCATTCTACGAGATGGAGGCTACATAATCGGTATAGGGGCCTATCTCAAATAGTCTGATTTTATAGTCAACTATGGTGGTATGCATGGATGGATTTAACTGGGTCTTAATGGGTTCTCCGATTGGACACCAATCGTTAGTTGGATGAACCCTGGATTTCAATCTATATGGACTGAACCAGGTCCCAACGATAAACTATTTTTACTAGGTTAGGGTATCCTAGAATAGGTTTTCTATCCAAGAGTTGAGCTAGTTGCCCGTCAAGTTGGTTAGCTTGGTCCCTAAAGCCCAAAAATGCATTCCGTGGCTTTTGTGTTTAAATAGCACGAAAAAACACAATTGAGTGACACACTAGTGACATGTGCGTAGTGGGCTTCAAGTAAATCACAACCATATTGGGTCGAATGAATTGAGTCAAGGTTGAGCCTCTAATGGAAGTCGGGAAATATACCGCTATTATGGTAAGGGTTATAGTTAGTCCTTTTTACCTGAAAGTCGTACCATAAAATAGAGTACAAGAGGACGGGTTTGAGTGGAACATGATATATCTAGATAAAGGTGGACTTGTCTAGATCTTGCATGTAAAATTTGTTGGAAGGTAACAGGTTGTCTCATGCTCCGATTATTAATGACACGGTCGGGGACACAAAATGATCTAGATGGAAAGTGGGAGTCCATGAGACACTAATTGTCATCCCAATGGAAAATATTCTAATCAATCGAAAATCCTCGTATATCCCAAAAATTCTAGAAGGCTTACAGTCTACCCACCTTAGAAGCTAGGTCCTGGTCTTAGAAATAATGAGGTCGGAAGAATTCCAAAATCCAGGTATTGTACCTCGACTCTTGTTAATAAAGAATCAAGCACGGCATAACGGGGTACGATGGTTATAAGTCGAGTCAAGGATCGTTCCTCACTAAATGGAAAATGAGTGTGTACCATGACACATGGTCGATAAAATAGAAGGATATGCTTGTCCACAATATACATGAGTTGTAGTGATCATGCATTGCTGTTGACAACTTGGTAGATCATAATATGACAGCGTATTTAAGCTATGTTATTGGCTAAGCTAGTGACTGTGGTGTTCCAACACTAGTTAGGTCTTAATAATAAAATTTACATAACTAGAGTAATATTTATTGGAAACCAATCTCGGGATGAGTGTCACAGTAAATGATTACCCTATTGTCCACTCATCTCAGGTCTAGCTGTGGGGCTTCGGTCGAGGAAGGGTTGGTTCAAGGCTTAAAGGTTGCTAGTTAAGGCGAGCTTCCAACAAATAATTAGAGACTCACAACATTTGGTTTCTTGAGGAGTGGTAGTCTCCTAGGTTGGCAGTCGACTAAGGGTAAAACCCTAATCATTTTCGAATTCAGATGGTTTGAAAGTCCCAACAGTAGTTTGAGGGTCGAGAAAATGAGTAACTCAAGGCAAGGTTCTAGTCACATGGCTAGCCGATGGCAGCTACACTTGTATATACAACCAACATAGCCATGGGAATACTCTGTATCTCTCTACCAATCACGAGTTTTTGTCTTTCCAAATCGGTGAAAGACAAAACAATAAAGAATTCAAGGGAGATGTTACTGAATACAATTTTGTGATTCAAGGACGAAAATATAATTCAAGAGGAATTGTCAATGCAGTCGCGAATGAGATCTTAGAGACATCTATATCTCAATCCACGTAGGGTAATTAAATAAAGTGCGAACCAAATGCATCATGGTTGATCAGACCATAACACACTGATTCTGATTAGACAATATGTTAGCAGGCGTCCCCACTAAACATATGCCTCAAATCAAGCTCGAGAACAGAGTGAGCTTGCAAAACTAAGCTGTGACAGCAGCGTTTGTTAAGATAGTCGAATACAATTATGCGAGATTTTTGAAAAAAGCACAAGTAGTTCGAGTTTGTGAGAATCAAACCTTACCCGGTGTTCTTGCTTATACAGTCTTCCTACTATCTCTTATCCAAAGGACTTGGTCGACTAATGGGTTATGACTTCCAGCTTCTGTATTCTAGGTAAACCTATTAGTGTCAATCAATTTCCTCGTCAATAGATTACAATGACCACGGAATGCTAGATCGGGAGACGTGCTACCCAACTTACAAAACTTCCACTAATATTGGCTTCGGGTCTTATGGGACATACATGGCATTTCCTGTCCTCTAAGGTATCCTAAACTTGTAATCACGTCTGAAATCATGTTATCGAAATTATGCCACGCCCATATACTCCGGCCGTGGTAACCCTTGGTTCCGTGATTCAGATGTGATATGCTAACGGATACTCTACCTTATATTGACACAAGGGTATCTAAGATCTAAAGAGGTCAATGAGAACATGGTGTTAGCAATGTTCCATAGACTATGATTCTTCGAAATGATTTCAATTCTGGGGGTTGTGTCTTGCCAGTGCGCTGCTGGCTGCAGTGAATCAATAGCCTCCCTAATTCAAGTAAACGGCGACAGTGCGCTGCTGTCCTGCCATTATGAGTTAACTAACATTCCTGTAGCTACATCTGTATAAATCCTTGAGCTTCTAGAGATTTAAACAGGTTGACTATGAAATAAGCGTAAGTATTTGTCCTATCAGTCATAACCCCCTTCCATAAAAGATTGAACATGGAGGAGTTAACTGAAGACAAAGAAATACGAACACTCTAGTATATTTCTTGTGTATTCACACCTTTGAGGAAAACTTTGAATCGAAACTAACTTGGGGTTTATCTATAGATAACATAAAAAATAATAACCCGTAGGACAAAAATAGGAACTAAATAGACAATTTGACTAAGATATGAGGATGATGTCTAAAGAGGCAAGGAGAAGTAATTGAATAATTTATCCAGGCAAGATCATCAATTCCAGGAAGCTCTGCCTCTCCAAGTGAATAATCTATCCACATTGGACCATATATTCCAATCAAGAGGTAATAGTATACCTATGGGGATCTGAAACTATTAAAATTAATAACTCCTTATCTAAATTCCATGGCCTAGACTACCCATCGGTAAATCTGTATTGGGGACTCCTAGTCCTAGTCATTCACTTAAATTAACTTAATCCTAATTCGTGAATGAGCATTTCCTTATCGCAGGCTCGCAATAGTACAACTATCTTAAGTACCATCACGAGTTCGCATGATTTGCAAAAACGAGACCTGCATGGGCCACCACAAAAAACTTGTCATGACCCGCACCCCTTTTTTTTTAAACGGATACGAGACGTGTCCAAGCCAGCCTACGCCGCAGTGTCGGCGGTAGAACGCTGTCACGGCCATGAAGATCAAAATCAAAAATAATGCTCATTCACAAAATTAATTTAATTTACAATGATCACAAGTTTTATATTTGCAGAAAATATAAACTTGTACAAATATTGAAATGACTACAACTCCGCTATCTAGCTAGTTTTAGGCTTTTGTCTGCAAGTACCCCCGTATCTCCCATGCTAAGTGAATCCACGGCTAACCTGAAAAATGTTGGTTTTCAGTCAGGAATGGAACGAGCACAATTCACTGAACGCAATTTCAATAAAGAAAATGACTATAAAACAAAGGTTAGACATCAATTATGAGTTTTGAAAATAAACAGTAAATACGGAAAACCAATAGCAATAAATAGACACAAAATACTTTCCCCAACTGCTAGAAGTACCTTTGATATGTGATCGATCTCAGAACAATTATGCAACACTGTCTACACTGTCTAAAGTTATACTGTCTACACTGTCTAAAGTTACACTGTCTACACTGTCTAAAGTTACACTGTCTACAGGAAATATTGCAATAAAGAAACACTGTCTACGAAATAATTATCATGAACTACACAGTTTAAATGCAATAATAATCACGGTCTACACTGTCTACTTTGCAATAAATAAATCACTGTCTACACTGTCTACTTGCAATAAATAAATCACTGTCTAAACTGTCTACACTGTCTAAGGTCAGATCACACATCCTTGGTACTTTTTATTCCCGACTCAATAATTTATAATAGAAAATAATCACATAACCAATGGCCAATCAATGAAATATAGTAAAAATTAATATCGAAATGCAGACAATAAACTGTACTGCCTGTGGTCCTCTGCTGGTAAAACCGACAGTCTGAACTACTCAATGTGCCACAATAGTCAAAACCCGTACAACAGTCCCCGAAAGCAGAAATAAACATTACCAATGTTCTCAGAATAGTCAAATTAGCTAGGATTGCCTGTCCTTAAGTCCAATTCTGGACACAGGGGCAAACGGTAATTTTGGGTCAAAACGGTGTCCGCCGTTGGATCCGCTTTGCACCGAAAAGCGTGCCAGAGTCAATGGTCTCTAAAGTCGTCAAACTACATGTCTACGAATCCAGTTTTCTGATACGAATCCAACGTATGTCCAGAGTTGGATTCCGGCGAGCATGCACAAAATCGCCCATTGAGTGGGACCGTGGGACCCCGCAAACGACGTACGATTCAACTGTCTCAGAATTGGACCAAACTTGGCATACAGGACCAGAAAAATGATACGTCCTGATGGCGCAAGTTTTGTCTCGATCTGACGAGCGTGCACAAAGTAATTAAAGAATTTGCAAAGTGCACGATACGGTAAATTTCGACGGATACGCATCAAATTCGTCGCGCACACGAGACCAATTTGAATTTCGCCAAAGCCCACACGACCATGAAGCTGTTACGCAGCTTTCGATGCTTTCGGTTCGCGACCACGTCGCCCGAAATGGCGGGACGCACGTCGTGTGGATGGTTTTTAATGTTTTTAAAACAGGTTTTTCGTCAACTTCATGATAATTTTAAACAGAAAACAACTCACCAGAATTAAATCTAAAAACAGGGTCTTCATCTTGGTTAGGTTGTCTAGAAGTTTATTCAGGCGGTTTTCCAAAATTTGCGGTGTTCTGGTCGCAATCGACTGCGAATTGGGCGTTGGGCAGTTTCTAAATCCAGGGAATCGAGATTTTCCCAGTTTGGGAATCGATTTGTGACGCGTACGAAGCGAGTTAATCCAAACTATTTGAAGGAAACAATATTAAGGGTAAAGTTGTCGACAAACCTGCGAAGGCGGTTCGACCATGGTCGACCGAGCGCGACGAGAAGTGATCGCGAATTCGGTCTCCTCGTACTCCTGCTACTGTCGTTTGTCCACGGTCACACACGGTTCCGACAGCCCGCGGCGGCTGTGGCGGCCGATCAGCCCGCGGCGGCGCGGTTGCGGTGCTCGTCTGAGGCCAGGGTATAGGGGCGCGGCGCATGGTGAGTAGTTGTTAGGGTTTGAGAATTTCTCATTCTCTGACGGGTTCTATACGAGTATAAATCGGCTGGTTCACTGCTCGGTTGAGTTTTGCCCGCTGCTGGGCTTGGGGGATTCCAAGCATTGACGGGCTTTTGGTGCTCAGTTTAGTAGGTGGGCTGAACATGCTTCTATTCCTTCTTTTTATTTCTATATATTTCTATTTCTATTTCATATATATATGAAATATATTTGATATATACGTTTATACGATATACTTTATATATATATATATATATATCTATATATATTATTATATTATAATATATATATATTATTATATATGCATATGAATGATAGTATATATATGAAATGTGTATATATACACACACACCTATGTACATATATATATAAATATATTATAATAAACACACATATACAACATATTCATATAAACTATCATTCATATGCATATATATATATATATATTATATATATATATATAAATATATATATATATATTATCTATATATATATAATATATATATTAATAATATATTTTATATAATATATTATAATATATATATATATATATATATATTTTATATATATATTATATATATAGATATATATATATTATATATATATATATATATAAATATAAATATATATTATATATATATATATATATATTTTATATATATATTTTATATATATATATATTATATATATATATAGATATATATATATATATATATATATATATATAAAATATATATATATATATATATATATATATAGTCATATACTTCCATATATATATGTATATATGAATGTATAACCATATGACCAATACCACCCTATATTATATAATAAATATTCTATAGTCAAAACCTAATGATACTTCCTTGCGTATGGTTCATAAAATAGGTAGATATGTACATATAAGTCATTTGGAAATGAAATATCAGAATAAACGAAATCGATTATAATATTTAAGAATAACAAAATAACAATAATAATAATAATAATAATGATAACAATAACAATATTAATCAACTAAATGACCAATACGAGTTTTGATAAACATTATACCCCATCTTATTTGGTCTAGAACTTTATACATTTATTCTAAAAATTACTATTTCAATAAAATAATTAATAAAAATAATTTTAAAATTTTCGGGAAGGGGAGCTACACAAACACATTGAGCGCAAGTACCACCTGATACGAGATTTCGTAAAGAAAAGAAAAGTTGCTGTGATCAAGATAGCATCAGCCGACAACCTAGCTGATCCCTTTACAAAGAGCTTACCAGCTAACGCTTTTGTAGTCATGTGAGGAATAGGAGTCAGATGTGTAGCAGCATGGCTTTAAGAAAAGTGGAAGATTTGTAACAGTATACTGAAAAGCAATGCTTTGAGTATAAGTGGGAGATTGTTAGGGTTTATATTAAAAGCATCACTTTTTTAGTAACTTTATTTCCTTAAATTTTGAATAAGAATCATATGGGCAAATGTTTGCATATTGTATTTGTTGCAAGTGTTAATGCAATGTCTGATATACTATATTGTAGATAATATGGTGTGTGGTGTCACACAGAAGATCATATTATCAGTTTTCTATGGAGTATATAAATAGTTCACAACCTAGATGGACTTGGACAATCTATTGGAAAGGTTGTAGTGTAATCTGGTATTAGTCTATCTTGACTATAGGTTTATACTAGTACACTTTGTGTGTATTGAACAGGACCACTTGAGGTTGTTCTCTTTGTACTGACTACATAAGTGAACAAACATCTCTGTAATTATGGATGCTTGTGCTCTTAACCCGGATATAATAACGGACATGTATATGCAGTGTGCATTATTTTGACTCATAAAAGAGTGAGATTCATTATGGATCAACAACCTCTATGAATTGGATAATAACATTGTATGTATGATGGACTGTTGATTATAAATGGAATCCATGTCCCGATACATCGGGTTGATGATGTCCCCTTAAGGAGCTCATAAGGATTGTCATGTAAACCCTGCAGGTAGATTATATCCGACATGACAAATAAAGTTGAGCAGTACTACTTAAGGATAAAAGATGTCGAATTAATATAGTTGTCAGTAACTTAATTTGATCGACGGACATACGATATCTTAACATGGGGAGCCAAACGAGCATATAATAAAAGGAGCCCACAAACATAATTTGAGATTAGGGAGGTAGTACAACAATAGCTCATTAGTGGACCGAGCTATTGTTAATGGGCCTGGATTGTGTGTTCGGGCTGAACACGGGATATCCAGATCCGTTAGGAGGTCTAACCCTAATTTCTCCTCATGGTCCCTGCCGTAGCCTATATATATCCCCTATTTTCTGGCCACCATATTACTGATCAGAAATCTAAAACTTTCTCTAAATTCGTGATTCACGTAAGGAGAGAATAAAGGGCTGCCAAGGAGAAGAAAAGGTTGGGAGATCGTCGCCCACACGATGTCCAACTTGAGAAAGGAATATGTGCAGAAGATCTTGGGGTCATCCGCTCGAGATTGCCAGGAATTACTTGTCTCCTTTCCGTCACAGGTATAATTCGTGAACCCTAGTTTCCGTCTACAAAGGGCTAGAACACGTATTAGATCTGTTTAACTTTTTATCGATCAATACGCACACCAAAAGAAGGGTCTTGGGAATCCCCAGTTCTATCAGTTTCTTGTAAAATGTATCATCATATGTTGTCTTGGTTATTATCTTATCTTTGTTGTACTTTTATATTTCTAGTCTCTATTATTTGTTGTCTTTGTTGTATCTCATCATATGTTATTATCAGGCATGACAGGTCATCGCAGATCGTTTCACATTTCCCGACATGGGGCACGGGGGTACTGATACTGGCAGAGGACAGGGTACTCCTTCGGTACCTACTGGTGGTACTGCTAGAGGATGGGGTTCTTCTTCGATACCTCCTACTGGTACCGGCTCTGGAACCTCGTCGCCCAGTACTCCTGTGTATCGGACAGTAGCTTCGCCCGCCATGATGCTACGTGGCATATCTCCTGGGACGAGTAGTTCCAGGCCTCAGACTGCTCCCGAGAGTAGCGTTCCTCCTACTGATACGACGATGGAGGCAGATGAGATGGAGGAGGCTGCACCGGCGGCCGACCAGTATCAGGCAGATGATGCATGCGCACCTCCGGAGGAGACGAGGACGGAGATCTGGGCCGACGGTACAAAGATTCGGTGGCTGATAGCAGTGATAGAATGTTATCTACCATGGATTCATACCACCAGCAACTTACAGCGTTGGAGCGTTATCGTCCTTCGGGTGTGCCTTCATCGTCGTCGACTCCGCCGACGCCACTGCCTTCTTCATTGACACCGACTCCATCGACGTCACTACCTCCTTCATCGGTGTCGATTTCACAAGAGGACTATGAGCATTTCTTATCCCTTCGTCGCGGCGCGCCCCCTCCTGCTCCAGATCCCCAGTAGTCCGAGTTAGGACTGTTTGTATTGAGTGTTTGAGTACTTGTTTTTCTTTGTATTTTTTGTGACACTTATTTGTTTGTGACACTTGTTTGTTGGTTGCATAGATACATTGGTAATTGGTTGTGTAGAGCCATGATTCTGTGGAGAAAATAATTCTGTTGGTTGCATATATTGTGTTTCAGATTAAACTGCAGAGAAAAAATAATTCTGTGGAGAAAACTGCATACTGTAATTTATTTATTTTTCAAATTTACCCATGATTCTGTAGAGAAAATGATTCGGTAGACGTCGCTAAACTGGCATATATTGCCAGACCGACGTATAGCGACGTCTGTTTCGTCGATATGCGTCGGTAAACGTCGCTATATGTTGGTAAATATCCCAGGATTTTACCTTACTTTCCCAGGATATACCGACGTATAGCGACATCACAAAATGTCGGTACTATATACCGACGCATAGCGACATCAAAAGCGTCGGTAATTTTCTCAGGGAATACTGACGTATAGCGACATCATAAACGTCGCTATTCCATCGATGAAACGACGGTAAACGTCGATATATTACCGACGTATCCTTGCGTCGATAAACATCGGTGTTGGCGACGATCAGCGACATCTTTCCCAACACCGACTAAGGTTTTTGCGACAAGAGGAAGGCGTCGCTAAATACGTCGCTAAACTGGTTTAGCGATGTCTTTAGGCGTTTTAGCGACGTCTTTAGGCGTCACTAAAATGACTTATTCTGGTAGTATCGCAGTCTCCATAATTCAAATAAATGTGGACAGTGCGCATCTGTCTTACCATTGTAAGTCATCAAAAATTATTTCAACTATATCCATAGGAATTTCAAAGGAACTTCTATAAATTCAAACAAGTCGATCATGATAAGAAAATGTATGTATCTATCCTTGAATAAAAGTATCAGTTTTGAAAACAAAACGATCGCAAAATGAATGAAGACGACTTGAATTAACATATAGATAATTGAACCAAGATTAGAAATTGAAAATAAAACGATCGCAAAATAGTTTTAAAAATAAAATAAGGTTTAGAGAAGGCAGAAGATAAAATGGCACAAATGATCAAAATTAGGAATTGAATTCTATGAAGGCCTAACTTACCAAGCAAATAGTCTATCCACCTTTGATCCTAACATCGTATCAAATATCTAATAGGGTTTAAATTTCAATAAATCATTGGCTAAATCACATGGCCTAATTAGCAACCTTAACTACCCAAGGGTCAAATTGAATAAGGGACTCCTAGTCCTAGTCATTCCCTAAAATTAAATTAATCCTAATTGTGAATGAGCAATTTTCTAGTCGCATGCTTGCAGTAGTACGACTAACTTAAGTACCCCCACAAGTTCGCAATCTTTTACAAAAATAACCTGCATGGGCCACCAAATCTTGGCAATACAATCTATATCTCAAATCCACAAGAGTAATATAAGCATGAATGAACAACTATGAGTCGTGGTCTGCAGCCCAGTAGCATAATGTCCGATAAGACTCCAAAGAATATAACAAGAGTCTACAAACTGAATCAGTAAATAGGATATTCTATGATAATAAAAGGAAAGCACGAGCTGGATGAGCCGGATAATAAACATGGTATCAATACCTGAATCTCGCAAGCAATATCGTAATCATCTGAAATCCACAAGTGTCATAATCATCCGCCATCCAGAACTGCAAACTAACTCTACGCAATCACTAACCTGAAGAGATCATCAGGTCCTCAGGTGACATAGCAAGATACATAAAAATATACCTATCTAGCATTTTAATCATGTATAAACTATAAACATGATATAAGCAAGAAATGAGACATACACATGGCAAAAGACTACGACCAAAACTGCTAACAAGTGACTATCGACAAGTGGCTACTGACAAGTGACTACGGACTGGGATACAAGAACAACTACACGTAACTGAACTGCTGGATGAACAAGTGAACACGAGATCAATGGAATACCAAACCCTCGCCCTGAGTGGACTCGCAGGTTTGAACTAATCACTAACCCCCGTCCCGAGTGTGGACTCTCTAGTTAGTTCAAGGCAAGGCACCCTCGTCCCGAGTGTGGACTCTCTGGTGCAAATTCGTCGTGCACATGTAACCAATTTGAATTTAATTAAAGCCCACACGTCCGCGAAGCCGATACGCACCTTTCGATGCTTTCGGTTCGCGACTACGTCGCCCCGGATAGACGGGACGCACGTCGTATCGAAGGTTTTTCTTAATTTTAAAACAAGTTTTTGGTAAACTTTGGGATCCGATTTCTCGGCACATAGTCGATGAAATTGACTTCTGCGAATTGGGTTATGGAGCCCTACATGTTGTCTATAAGTGTGTTCAAGCAGAATTTCTAATATGGCATTAGATCGATCGGAATCAACCTTCAAACGTGGATGATTGGACTGTATTTGCCCTATTTTTGAACAGGTTTTTCCATCGACTTTGGGTCAATTTTTAACTCGAATTTGATTCGATTCACTTCGAAACTATCCTATCGATTGAAGAAGGATAGGTTAGCTTCATACTTGTTCAAGTAGTTCGTGAAATCATTACACGATGACGGAGATAATCGCACGCGAAGTCGGGTTCACCAACTGACTTCGAAAAGTCTGAGCGCTGTTGTCGCCGCTCGTTGTGGCGCTGCCACGTCGGTCGACGGCCGATCTCCGGCCAGCCTGTGGCGGTGCGCGCACAGGGGAGGGGAGCGCGTGGGTAGCGGCACGAGAATTATGGTTTTCGAGGGTTTTTATGAGAACTTCCTCTCTTTCCCTGCTCTCGATACTTATGCTGTTGTTTCTCGGTTCCAGGGGTTAGCCGTGTTAGCTGTGCGCTCACAGGGTCGGGCTTTGGGCCTGATCGGGCTGGGACTTCCCTATCCTTCTATTTTTTTATTTCTTACAGGTATAAATATATATATATATATATATATATATATTAGGAAAAACCCCTCCATTTATTAAAGACGGCTCGAAAACCGGAGCTGGAACACGTATACAAGGTACAAAATGTCGAAGCCTATACAGGAATACCACAAAAAGGGGAGGGGGAGGCGTAACAACCGCCAGGGGCTAGGGGGATCACAGACCATAAGGTTCTAGTACTGTGGGAACACAGAGTGCTCCGCTTGCGACATTGGCAGAAAACTTCCCGAACGAGCTGGTCGGCGGAGTATTGGTGACCTTCGTATCTCGCCTTGTTGCGGTTCTTTAAAATTGCCCATGTGGCGGCCGCTGCGACGATTTGGTGTCCATGGGAGGCCGAAACCCAAGAGGTCGCTAGATCGTGGAAGCATCTGCCACCCGGAGCTATGTTGAATAACCTGTTGAGGGTCCTCCAAATGCTGTCCAGAAGGGTTTCCTGACAGAAGGTGTGATCGATAGTCTCCATCTGACGCTCTGGGCAGCAGTTGCATGCAGAAGCTAAGCTGATCCCGATGGTGTTGAGGGTGTCGTCAGTGGATAATTTCTTTCTAATGACTCTCCACATAAGGAAGGACTACTTCTTGGGGATGCAGGTGTGCCAATAGTGCACCATGGAAGTGAACTGCTGTCCGATACCTTGGATGGCGCTTCTCTTCGACCTCACCGAAAAGGCCTCCGACGCTTCCAGCTTCCATCTCAGCTCGTCGGGCGCACTACCAATACGCAATCCGCTTGCGCGAATGCTGTCCATTGCTTCATTACCAGACCAATCCCGAATCTGATCCCAGTTCCAGTCATCGTTGATTGTGTTCCATAAGTCTCTGATCCTGCTGCCTCTAGGGATCTCTGTGAGACTAGGGATCATGCTATCCCCGACCCATCTCTCCAGAAATGGGTCCGAATCTCCTGCGCCCAAACGGAGTCTCATCGCAGGCTCGGCATGGTCACGGCCAATGAGTATGCAACGCCATGCCGCAGAGGATCTGCAGTTGGAAGTGGCCAATAAAGGGTGAAAGTGTTTGAAGTACCTGGCTTGCATAAACCTGGTCCATAAGTTGTTACACATGCGCAGATTCCACCACAATTTTATCGAGAAAGCTTTGACAATGTGAGTGAGTTTGGTGAATCCTAAACCCCCTTCGCCTATAGGATGAGCCATAGAGTCCCAGCTAACCCAGTGATGCTTATCTAGGCCGTTGCTATGCCCCCAGAAGAAATTACAAAAGATCTGTTCGATCGAAGAAAGGACCTTCTTGGGCGGCGAGCAAGCAGCTAGAGTATGACTGAAGATGGAGGAGAGTACTTGGTTGATGAGGATCATCTTGCCACCTGGGGATAAGGTGGCATTATGCCACCCATCAAGCTTCTTCCTGATTCTTTTAGTCAAGTCCTCGTAGAGGGCCACGTTGGATTTCCCGTACACAAAAGGACAGCCAAGATAGTTGAACGGAGGGTGAGCAACGGAAAAGGATGTTAAGTTAGAGAGATTGATGGCATGCTCTCTATTGGTGTTGTGGTGGGCGTAGATTACGCTTTTTGAGTGATTGATCTACTGGCCGGAGCATCTGGAGTACCTCTGCAGTGTGTTGTGAACCACTGCCACCGTTCCTTCATCCCCAGAAGAGAAGATGAGTAAATCGTCAGCGAAGGCTAGGTGGGTGATGATGGGGCAGCCACTTGAAGTATGGTAGTACTGGAAGTTGGGGGTGTTGACCATGTTGTTAAGGTTCCTGCTCAGGACGTCAGCAGCAATGATGAAGATCGTGACGGATAGAGGGTCACCTTGTCTGACCCCACGATGGGATTTGAAGAACCCATCGGCCTGGCCATTGATGACCGTCGAGAACCAGGAGTTGCTGACGGATCTCCAAACGATGTTGGTCCAATATTCCGAGAACCCGAAAGCTCTGAAAACCCAGATGATGAATTGCCAGTCCAGCCTGTCGTAAGCCTTCTCCATGTCGATTTTGACAGCAATGTTGCCCCCTCTAGCTGGGAATTTTATGCAGGTGATTAACTCTTGGGCCAGCATAATATTGTCCTGGATGTTCCTCCCACGGACAAACCCACTTTGTTCCTCCGATATGATCTTGGGGAGAATTCCTACCATTCTGGTCGCGATGACCTTGGATATGATTTTGTTGATGAATTTGCAGAGACTAATGGGACGAAAGTCGCAGAAGGACTCCGGGTTATCTTTTTTCGGAATAAGGATGAGATTGGCACTAGAAATGGCTTTGGGGTAAATAATACCTTCGAAGAAGGCGACGGCTGCTTCGGTGTTGTCCTGCTTGATGATGTCCCAGCATGAGCGAAAGAATACCCCCGAGAAGCCGTCCGGCCCTGGCGTACTGTGTTCATTCAGAGCCCACACGGCTTCCGTAACTTCCTGAGCAGTGGGAAAACTTTCCAACCGGGCGTTGTCGACGTCGTTAATGAGGAGGGGGATTTTGTCAAGGAATGACCTATCTTTGTAAACTGTCTCTTTGGAGAATATATTGGAATAGAAGTCCGTGGCGGCAACATGGATACTCTTGTGATCCGTAATGATGTTTCCGTTGTCATCTGCCGCCCGGTGGATCGATAGCTTTTGTCGGCGACCCTGAACGCAGGCATAAAAGTACTGCGAGTTTTTATCCCCCTCGCTGTCCCATTTCAACCTCGCTTTCTGCTTCCAGAAGTCGGTCTCCACTTTGATCCTAAATTTAAGCATAGCCTTGGTGAGGTTTAGGGCACTCCTGGCAGCTGAGGAGCTGTCCGTAACGACCAAATTTTCGGCTCGGATGACGTCGTCCTCAGCGACACGAACGGCTTGAAAGATATCCCTTTAGGCTTGTTTACTCCAACTGGACAAGGCACGCCTTGTGGCCTTGAGCTTGTTGCTAACCCTGACTAGGGGATTGGGAGATTCCTCTCAGTTCCAAGCCTCTGCGACGATACCCAGAAATTGGGGGTGCTCGGTCCAGAAGTCTAGGAATTGGAAGTTCTTTTTGGATGAATGGGTTTTGTTTTTGATCTCCACCAGCAGCGGAGCGTGGTCAGATTCCGTGGAGTTTAGATGGGACAGGTTGGTAGTGACCCCCATACCGTGCCAGAAAGCGTTCGTGAGAGCCCGGTCCAGCCTGGAGTATTGCCGGCGATTCCCCTCCTGCATGTTGCACCAGGTAAAGGCGTTGCCCGTGAATTGGAGGGAGGCTAAATGGGCATTGAAGATGAAGTTGTTGAAGTCTTGCATGGCCAAAACGGGGGGAGGGCGGCCTTCAGATTTCTCAGAGCTGCAGGTGATCGAGTTGAAGTCCCCAATGTAAAGCCACGGAGAGTTGGTGTACCGGTGATGGATGTCGAGGAGGTCATTCCAGTGGTGTTTTCTGTCCGCGATATCGCAACTGCCATGGACCGTTGATAAGATGGCACGCTTGGGGAGGCTGTGGTGATCGAGCCAACAGGAAAGGGCTTGCTTGGAGTCCTGTATGACTCCGAATTTGACGTCTTTCGTGCCCAGGATCCAAATGTCGTGCGTGCCAGCCACAGCTGAAGGCAGGCCCAGCTGCAGCTGGATAGATTTTAATCTTTTGGGTGGAATTTTGGGTTCAAGAATAATGAGGATGTCAATCTTGTGTATTTTCCGTAGACCGAAAATTCTTCTTAATGTAGGTTTGTTCGCCAGACCGCGAACGTTCCAGGATAAGATGTTAAGCATCAAAGGCTTTGTGGGGTTGCTTTGTGTTCCGCTTTGCGGCAGATCTGGTTTGAATGGTAGAGGGACCATGATTTGTGTCATCCCCGTTCGAGGATGATGGTCCTACCTCGGTCGGGGCTCGGTGATTGTTGGAAGTTTGCACCGGATGGTCCAGGTATATATATATATAAAATATATATATATATATATATATATATATATATATATATATATATATTATATATATATATATATATATATATATATATATATATATATATATATATATATATATATATGCCTTAGTTCTCATATATATAGATACACTCACTGAGATAAAAACTAGGAATTTTTATATATAAAATATTATAAAAGAATTTTTATAATCAATGGTTGTAACACATATATTAATTTTATTACTAAATGTACAAACCAAATTCTATTTTTATATATACAGCCTAATATAGGTGTATATATATACCATATACATACACTTCTATGCTCCTGTGTATATATAACCTATTAAACTAGAAAAATCCAAAAATATATTTTTGCAATTCTATCCTATTTCCAAAATAAAATATACAATCAATAATATTGATAATAATATATATAGATATAATAATATTTTAGGACAATATTTTATCTAATAGTTCATTAAAGTAAAATACGATATACACTCATAAAATATATAAATACGGGCGTCTTTGGACACACTACATAACTACATGGGCTTGGGCTTGGTACGGGTCCTATCTGGACTAAATCGGTACAACCGAGTTCCCTAAAACTCAATAATATAATTAATTAATTAATTAATAAATCTTCGGTAAGGGTTAAGTAACAACTTGGCCTGGTTTTCCTAGTTAGGACATCACTATGGCTCGGCCTTTCATATCAGGGCTAATACACTAGTCAAAGCACGCCATTACACTATCCGTGCCACGATTTTTACTCACCTGGTACTTCAAAACTCCACTATGGCTAAAGTCATCTACCGTAATAATTAACTAATAATTATTTATAAAAATCTAAAAATCACTATTTAAATAAAATAAATAATAATAAAATATTTCAAAATTTTCGGGAAGGGGAGCTACAAATCTACCCACCTTAAAAATAATTTCGTCCTCGAAATTCTAATTCATAACTATTCCTTAAAATTCAAAAAGAAAGTCTACCTTAACCTTAATCTCCTTAAATTTTAATTCCTCAAAATAGTTTATCTCCTCCTCCTAGCCATTTTGTAACTGCATAACCTATAGGACTTCTACCCACATTTGGTCATACTACTCCTCAAAACTAAAATCTTATAATCTTCTAACTAGTTGCTAACAATACTACCAACAGATATCTACTGCACATGGCATCTATAATTCTCTTCTATCTATCAAGCAACCCAAAATTTAACAAGCAACAAATTTACACAGGTAGCTAAGAAATATTGATAAATTCTAATAAGGATGACCATTCGTCGCTCCGAAATAGGAAGGACATAAAAATAAGAAAGAATAATCGAGAGCAAATATGAATTTTCAAGAGCAGTAGAGAGTATCCAATGATACAGATAGAAAGAGAGTTTATGAACCATTGACTTATTTGCTAGATTGGGCTACTCTAGTCCAGTCACTTGCTACATCAAAGAACCCTTCGCTTCTTAGGGGGGCTTGCAATCTATGCAATGCAGAAGTTCCATTTTTTAGATTCTAAACAAGGTTCCATAATAGAACGAAATTTGAAAAATCCAGATTGTGATCTTTTTCGTGGTTATTTAAACACACGAGCAAGGGATATAAATGCAATACAAGATCGTATCACGACTTCCAGGTAGATGGAATAAGGGTTACGAATGACTTCACATTCTAAGAGGTAGAGACTACATAATAGGTATATGGTACTATTTCAAATAGTTCGATTTTATAGTCCGAATAGGGTGGTATGTATGGATGGGTTTTATTGGGTCTTAATGGGTTCCCTATTTGGATATCACTCGTTGGTTGGATGAACCTTGAATTTTAATCTATATTGACTGGACAAGATCTCAATGATAAAACTATTCTACTAGGTTAGGGTATCCTAAAATAGGTTTCCACCCAAGTAGTTTAGCTAGTTGCCAGTCAGGTTGGTTAGCTAGGTTCCTAAAGCCCAAAAATGTGCCTTCAGTGACTTTTGTGTATAAGTAGCACATGAGGCCTCAATTAGGTGGCACACTAGTGACATGTGCGCAGTGGGCTTCGAGTAAATTACAACCATATATTGGGTCGAAGGAATTGAGTCGGGGTTGAGGCTCTAATGGAAGTCGGGAAGTATACCGGTATCATGGTAAGGGTTATAGCTAGTCCTTTTGATATGAAAGTCGTACCATAAAAATAGAGTACAAGGGGACGGGTTTGAGTGGGACATGATATACCTAGATGAAGGTGGACTCGTCTAGATTTTGTATATGAAATTTGTTGGAAGGTAACAGCTGGTCTCGTGCTCCGAATATTAATGACACGGTCGAGGCACAGAATGATCTAAATGGAAAGTGGGAGTCCATGGGGCACCAATTATCATCCTAATGGAAATTATTCTAATCAATCGGTAATCCTCGTATATCCTAAAATTTTAAAAGGCTTACAGTCTACCCACCTTAGAAGCTAGGACATAGTTTTAGGAATAATGAGGTTAGGAGAATTCCAAAGTCCGGATAGTGTACCTCGACTTTTGTTAATAAAGAATAAGGCACGACGTAACGGACACAGTAGATATAAGTCAAGTCAAGGATCGTTCCTCAATAAATGGAAAATAAATGTGTACAATGACACATGGTCGATAAAATAGAATGATATACTCGTCCATAGTATACAAGAGTTATTGACGGGATAACCAACTCTAAGGCACATCATATGAAAAGATTTCTAACAACTAGGTCATGAATTTCTATTGGTGTCGAATATGCCAGACTATTGTCACAAGGGTTCTAGTGGTAGGGGCTGTAATGATCATGTATTATTGTTGGTAACTGGTAGATCATAATATGACAGGATATTTAAGCTCTGGTATTGGCTAAGCTAGTGACTGTGGTGTTCCAATACTAGTTAGGTCTTAACAATAAAATTTACATAACTAGGGTAATATCTGTTGGAAACCAATCTCAGGATGGGTGTCTACCACAGTCACGATAAATGATTGTCCTTACCTTTGTCTATTCATCTCATGTCTAAACTGTGGGCTTTGGTCGAGGAAAGGTTAGGTTAAGGCTTAATGGTTGCTAGTTAAAGCAAGCTTCAAGCAAATAATTAGAGACTCACAACAATTGGTTTCTTGGAAATAGATAGTCTCCTAGGTTGGCATTTTGGCTAAGGGTAAAACTCTAATCATTCTCAAATTCAGATAGCTAGAAGGTCCCAATAGTAGTTTGAGGGTCGAGAGGAGAATGAGTAACTCAAGGCAAGGTTCTAGTCACATGGCTGGCCGATGGTAGCTATACTTGTGTATTCAACTATCATAGCCATGGGGGATACTCTATATCTATCTACCAATTACGAGCTTTCGTCTTTTCAATTCAGTGAAAGACAAAAGCAATAAAGAGTTCAAGAAAGATGTCACTGAGTACAATTACGTGATTCAAAGGCGAATGTATAATTCAAGAGAAATTCTCAATCTACGTAGATTAATCAGAGGAAGAGCGAACCGAGTGCACTAAGGTTGATCAGACCGTAGTACATCAATTCTGATTAGATAATATGTTAGTGGGCGTCCCAAATAAACATGTCTTGAATCAAGCTCGATAAAAGAGTAAGCTTACAAAACTAGGCTGTAACTGCAGCGTTGGTCAAGATAGTCAAAATACAAGCTTGCAAGATTTTTAAAAAGAGGCACAAGCGGTTCGAGTTTTGAGAGAATCAAAACCTTACCTGGTGTTCTTGCTTATACAGTCTTCCTACTATCTTCTTATCCATAAGGTCTTAGTCGACTAATGGGTTATGGACCTCTAAATTCTATATTCTAGGTAAACCTATTAGTGTCTGTCCTTTACCTCGTCAATAGAACACAAGGACTACATAATGCTAGGTTGGGAGACATGCTATCCGACTTATAGAACTTTCACTAGTTTTGGCTTTAGATCTTATGGGACAAACAGGCATTTTTCTATCCTCTATAGTATCCTAAACTTGTAATCACATCTGAAGTCATTTTACCGAGAATTGTGCCTCGCCCGTATACTCTGGCTGTGGTAAACCCTTGGTTCTGTGATTCAGATGTGATATGCTATCAAATACTCTACCTTATATTTACACAAGGTCAAAAGAGGTCAACGAAGATATAGTTCTAGTAATGTTCCATAACCTACGATTCCTTGGAATAATTTCAACTCTATGGGTCGTGCCTTGCCAGTGCGTTGTTGGCTGCAGTGGACCCACACTCTCCATTCTCAAGTAATTGGTGACAGTGCATTATTGTCTAGTCATCGTAGTCGTTAAATTACTCTAACTATATTCCTAAGGACTTCAAGGAGCTTCTAGAGTTTCAAGTTAGTTGATTATGATAGAGCGCATAAACATCTACCTATAAGTCTCAATTCTCAAAATAAAAGATTGATCGGAGAGAAAATAACTGAAGACAAGGAAAATAAGAACAATCATAATCTTTATTTCATATGTATTCCAAATGGTTGAGGAAAAACTTTGAATCCATCTACCTCGAGAGTCGTATATGAATAACAGAATCAGGAATTATAATTTAACTTCTTACAGCAAAATATAAATTTAAATAGGCAATTCTAACTTATGATACAAGGTTTATATCTAATGGAGCAAAATAAAATAGAACAGTTTATCAAGATTAGAGCCTTAATTCTAGAAAAGTCTAACTTACCAAGTGAATAGTATATCCATATTGGATCATACCATCATATCAAAAGTAGTAGTGTATCTATAGAGATCTGGTAAGCTATCTAAATGTAATAATTCTTATCTAAATTGCATGGCCTATCTGACAACCTTAACTACCCAACGGTTAATTTGAACAAGGGACTCCTAGTCCTAGTCATTCTCTTAAATCAATTTAACCTAAATTGTGAATGAGCATTTCCTAGTCGCAGGCTCGCAGTAGTACGACTAATATGGTACTACCGCGAGTTCGCATAATTTGTAAAAATTGACCTGCATGGGCCACCACAAAAACTTGTCACGACCCGCACCCGCTTTTCAGATACGAGACGTGTCCAAGCCAGCCAACGCCGCAGAGTCGACGGTAGATTGCTATCACGGCCAAGATGCTCAAAATCATAAAATATAATATTTGCTGCTCATTCACATTTTTAAGTTTATTACAACAGTTACAACATTTATATTTAAAGAAAAATACAAAGTTCACACAATTAATAAAAATAATACAACTGCTATCTATTTCTAGATTTCTGTCTGCAAGTACACCCGTATCTTCCAAAGCTAAGATAAGCCACAGCTAACCTGAAAAATGTTGGTTTCCAGTCAGGAATGGAACAAGTACACAAACCGACGGTAATGCGAAAACACAATAGAATTCACAAGACATGAAAATAATATATGAGAGATGAAAACTAGAAAGTAACTGATGACATGGCAAGTGGTGGAGAAGACAAGGAAAACAAATAAAATACAACTATCTATGTGATTTGAAATATCATTTTCGATATGTGAACGGCTAAGGGATAAATACGGCATCCTGCACGTATCGTGTGCAGCTGCTATAAATCAAGATTAGACATATTAGGATGGATAAGGGGTAGTTCACACGTCTACTAAGATATTTTTTCGCCCAGCTAGTACTCATGGAATCAGGTCGCAAGCATGGTAATCATGAAAATGACAGTCAAGAATGTATAATAAATCCATGATACTAATCTCCATATGACGAACGTGTCAACAAGCAGCAAAACATATGTATAAATGTATAAATACAAAATAAAAAGACTACTATGAATCGAAAGCAATCAAAAAGTGTACTTGCCTGAGGTCCTCAGCTGGTGAAACCGATAGTACAACCACATCATATGAGTCACTAAAGTCAACACATGCAAAAAGTCTCCGGATACTGAAATAGACATACCAACATTCTCAGAATAGTCAAATTAGCTAGGATTGTATATCCTTAAGTCCAATTCGGAACACAGGGGCAAAACGGTAACTTCGGGTCAAAATGGTGTCCGCCGTTGGACCCGCTTTGCACCGAAAAGTGTGCCAGAGTCAACGGTCTCTAAAGTCGTCAAACTATATGTCAACAAGTCTGGTTTTCCGATACAAACCCAACTGTATGTCCAAAGTTGAATTCCGGCGGGCCGTGCACAAAATCGCCCGTTGAGTCGGATCGTGGGGCCCGCAAAACAATGATCTGATCAAGTGTCTCAGAATGGGACCGAACGTGGCATACAGGACCAAAAAAATGATATGGTCCTGTTGGCACAAGTTTTGTCTCAATCTGACGAACGTACACAAAGTAATTAGAAAATTTACACAGAGGTTGATACGGTGAATTTCGACGGATACGTATCAAATTCGTCGTACACACGCAACCAATTTGAATTTCGTCAAAGCCCACACGTCCGCGAAGCCGATACGCACCTTTTGATGCTTTCGGTTCGCGACCATGTCGCCCGGATTAGTGGGACGCATGTCGTATCGAAGGTTTTTCTAAATTTTAAAATAGGTTTTTGGTAAACTTTGGGATCCGATTTCTCGGCACGTAGTCGATAAAATCGACTTCTGCAAATTGGGTTATGGAGCCCTACATGTTGTCTATAATTGTGTTCAAGCAGAATTTCTAATCTGGCATTAGATCGATCGGAATCACCTTCAAACATGGATGATTGGACTGTATTTGCCCTATTTTCGAACAGGTTTTTCCATCGACTTTGGGTCAATTTTCAAGTCGAATTTGATTCGATTCACTTTGAAACTATCCTATAGGGTTGAAGGGGATAGGTTAGCTTCGTACCTGTTCAAGTAGTTCGTGAAATTATTGCACGACAACGGAGATAATCGCACGCGAAGTCGGCTTCACCAACTGACTTCGAAATGTCTGCACGCTGTTTTTGCCGCTCATTGGGGCGCTGCCATGTCGGCCGACGGTCGATCCCTGGCCAGCCTACGGCGATGCGCGTGCAGGGGAGGGGCGCGTGTGGGTGGCGGCACGAGAATTAGGGTTTTCGAGGGTTTTTATGAGAACTTCCTCCCTTTCCCTGCTCTCGATACTTATGCTGTTGTTTCTCGGGTTCCAGGGGTTAGCCAAGTTGGCTGTGCGCTCACAGGGTCGGGCCTTGGGCCTGATCGGGCTGGGACTTCCCTATCCTTCTTTTTTTTATTTCTTACAGGTATAACTATGTATATATACATATATGTTTATTTTTTTATTTTTGTATATATATATATATATATATATATATATATATTTTTTTTTTTTTTTTTTTTTAAACAATGGCTACAGCCTTCATTGAAAAAGGAAATAGGGAGGTTGAAACCGGGAGATGGCCCAAGTTTCTACAAGAAGATGTGAGGACCCAAAAGAAAGATCCTATCTACTAGTACTGCTTTTTCTTTTTCATTCTTTTTTTTTTTTTTTGGTTCAGCCGAAGAAAAACTGAACCCACAAAAAAACCAAACCAAAAATTTGAAATTTGAAACCACGGTCAAACCGGGTCACTGCCCGAAAGGGGCAGGGGTCAGATCTGGGCACGCAGCCCAAGGGGCGCCCTGCCCGAAGTAGGCGCGCGGCCCGATGATGGCACGCGGCACGAGGCCTCGGGCCCCCCGCAAGCGACGGGAGGAAGCCGCAGGGGGTAGGCGGGGGGGCCGGTGGGGGGGCCGACGGGGGGGGAGCCTGTCCGGAGGGGAGAGGCGGGGGGGCCGGTGTAGGGGCCGGCGGGGGGTTCTGCCGGGGCCGACTGCGGAGGCAGGGGGGAAGCGCGGAAGCTCCGGCGAAGGAGAGAAGGAGAGGTGCTAGGGGGCCTCCGGAAAGAGGACGGTCGGGCGAAGAGGGAGAGGAGCTAGGCGACCGCCGGGCGGAGAGAGGTGCGAGGCGGCCGGGGGAAGGGGAGACGGGCGGCACGCACAGTAGGGAAGGGAGAGGAGGGAGGGGGCAGGGAGACCCGGCCGCCAGGAGCGGGGGCTCCTGCCAGGGGCGGAGAGGGGAGGCGGGACCGTCGGAGGGAGCAGGAGCTCGACCTCGGACGGGCGCGAACGATCACCGGCGAACCGCCAGCATCCGGCGTAGGGAGCGCCGGAGGGCGGGAAAGTCAGAGGACGGCGGGAGGCCGTGAGCAACGGCGCCAAGGAGGAGGGGGCGCCACACAGAGGAGCAGCGCCCGGGGGGGGCGACGCCGCGGAAAGGCCAGCCGTCGCCGGCGCGCGCGCCGAAGGCGGCAGAGTAGCCACGATCGCCCAGGAGTAGGGGGAAGGGGGCACCACCGCCGAAGGAAGGGCCTGGGCGGCCGGGATCGCCTCGGGGTGGGGGGCCGGTGCAGGAGGCGGGAAAACACTCGCAAGGGCGGATGCGGGGCTGGAAAGGGGGAGGAGGGACTTCCAAGGCCGGAGGGGGAGGGCCTCGAGGAGGGTGGCGGCCGAGGAAGGCGAGAGCAGCGAGGAGTGGACGGAGTTTGGCCACCCCAGAGGAGGAGACGCGGCGGGGACGATGGGCCGGGGCTGGACCACCGGGGGAGCGGGGGAAGCGCCAGACGGATCCGGGCGCGCCACCGGCCTGGGGGCCAGAGGGGAGGGTTCCGGCGGGATGTCCAGGGGGAAGGACGATGGAGCGGACTCCCGGCGAGGATCCGGGATGGGGGCTGCCGAGGTGGGAGGCGGACCCGGCAGAGGATCGAGAGGGACGGCGGGTGGCTCGCCGGGCGGAACATCGACCAGCGGAGATCCACGCGGAGTCCGGCGACGTCGGTGCCGACGAGGGGGTCGACGACGCCGAGGCTGAGGGGGGGTGGAGGGGAGAGGGGAAGAGGGGGAGGAGGGGCGCCGGTGCCGTCGCTGAGGAGGAAGGAGCGGGCGGCAGCACCTAGGGCAGCACGGAGGCTGCCAGGAGGACTCCGGCGGGAGGAAGCTCCACGGAGGGCGGGGCGGCAGGGGGAGAAGTCCGTCGGCGGATGTCGTCGCAGGCGGCCAGGGGGACGCTCCCCAAGGCGACGCCCACGGAGGGGCCGGCCACCAAGGGGGAGGGCACCATCCCCAGCCGAGGGCTCTATAGGGAGCAGAGCTCACCATCTCTGTGTTCATATATATATATATATATATATATATATATATATATATATATATATATATATATATATATATATATATATATATATTTGTATATATATATATATTTTTATTTTTTGTATATATATATATATATATATATATATATATATATATATATATATATATATATATATATATATATATATATATAGACCTATATATAGACCTATATATTCCTTAGTTCTCATATATATAGATACACTCACTGAGATAAAAACTAAGAATTTTTATATATATAATATTATAAAAAAATTTATAATCAATGGTTGTAACACATATATTAATTTTATTACTAAATTTACAAACCAAATTATATTTATATATATACAACCTAATATAGGTGTATATATATACCATATACATACACTTCTATGCTCCTTTGTATTTATAACCTATTAAACTAAAAAAATCCAAAAATATATTTTTGCAATGCTATCCTATTTCCAAAATAAAATATACAATCAATAATATTGATAATAATATATATAGATATAATAATATTTTAGGACAATATTTTATCTAATAGATCATTAAAGTAAAATACGACATACACTCATAAAATATATAAATACGGGCGTCTTTGGACACACTACATAACTACATGGGCTTGGGCTTGGTACGGGTCCTATCTGGACTAATTCGGTACAACCGGGTTCCCTAAAACTCAATAATATAATTAATTAGTAAATAAATCTTCGGTAAGGGTTAAGTCGCAACTTGGCCTGGTTTTCCTAGTTAGGACATCACTATGGGTCGGTCTTTCCTACTAGGACTAATACACTAGTCAAAGCACGCCATTACACTATCCGTGCCACGATTTCTAGTCACCTGGTACTTCAAAACTCCACTATGGCTAAAGTCATCTACCGTAATAATTAACTAATAATTATTTATAAAAATCTAAAAATTACTATTTAAATAAAATAAATAATAATAAAATATTTCAAAATTTTTGGGAAGGGGAGCTACAGTTGGTACCTGAACAGTGCTTGGCCGAATTTAAAACAGGGCTTCCCCTGTCTTGTTGTCGGCCATGGGCAGCGCTGGCTGCCTCCAGCGATCTCGCGGCGGCTGCAGGCGGCTGGAAGGGCGCGCAAGGATGGCAGGAATCCTCCAGGTAGGTCTGGAGGCGATCTCGAGTGGGGGTTGTTAGGTTAGGGTTTGTATTCGGGTTTTGGTGTTCGAAAATTTTTATAGGATGCGTAGAAATATATGCAACAGACTCGATTCCTATATCTTAATGTGAATTCATATTTTTCGTGATTTAAACTGGGATTTGGCCTGTATTTAGGTCAATCTAAGGGAGATTCGATCCTAGATTGAAATGCAAAAGATTGCATTTGATTCGGTTTAGTATGGTTTGAATTTGGTTAAGTGCAAATTTAAACCTTCATCCGCTCACAGGGGTCGGGCATAGGGGCACTGTTCACCAGTGTAAAAATATTATATTTCTTTATGCCTACAACTCAATGTATACCTGTATATTCATATATTTGTTTCTATGTACATACAACTCAATGTATACTTGCATATACATATATTTATCTATATACTTATATAGGCATAATAGTATATATGCAGCTGTATGAAAAAGGCAAGGAAATATTCTAACTTATATAAAATATCCTAAGGTACTATTAGTTTACTATCAATCTTATTTACTACAAGTTTATTTATTTACTTTAAAGCTCTCTCTATACAGGCTTATATATAAATATATAAAACCTAATATATATATACACTATATATACATATTTATTTACCCGTGGGTTTTTAACTTATAACCTCCAAATCCAGAGGAACTAATTTGGCAAATGCTATTATTACCAAACAATATATCAAATAATATTGATAATATATATATATATATATATATATATATATATATATATATATATATATATATTGCAATCATTTAGAAGACAATTATTATACCACTTTAATAAAGTACGAAATATGTACCTAGACATAAAATATATCAACATGGGCATCTTTGTGCACATAACACCTTTACATGGGCTTGGGCTCGGTTCTGGTCCCGTTCGGGCTAGTTTGGTACAACCGGGTCTTCTACAAGTCAATAATCTAATTAATAAATATTTTAATCATCTATAGGGGTTAGGTCGCAACTTGGCATGGTTTTTCTAGTTAGGACACGCTTATGGCTGGGTCTTCCTTGGCATGGCTAATACATTAGTCAAGGCATGCCACTGCACTTTTCGTGCCATGATTCCTAGTCGTCTGGTATTTGAAAACGCAACAATGGCTAAAGTCATCTACCATATTAATTAACTAGATAATTATTTATAAAATTCTAAAATCACCATTTAAATCAAATAATTAATAAAAAAAAATTTTTAAAATTTTTGGGAAGAGGAGTTACAGTGTGTTCCATCTGAGATCATACGTATGGCACCATTTTCGAACTTTGGTAATATTTAGTTGTTTCTTTTTAAACTTTTGCAATGGTATGGGGGCAAATTCTCATGTTTTAATCAGAAAAAGCAGAAAACAAGCACAATAGTATTATAGGTTGTACAAATTTCGTTTACATCCCCATCTTTTGATATTCTTGTTACAAAAACTTCTCTAATTAAGCATGTATCTTATTTTTTATCCCTTTTTTGTCGTCAATAACATTGCACTGTCCTATAGTATTTTATGTGCATAAATTTATACTTGTCATATTAACAAAAACAAATTGTCGCATGACCTGATCCTTCTACTTGAGAATTTATCTTCTTTAGTTTCTTTTACCTTGTTAAACTAAGCTGATCAATCTGATAAAACTGTATGGTTGCTTGCGAAGTGCATGACTAATCAGTGCCAGGTGTTTGGCAATGTTCTCTAAGGTGGTTAGCCTATCGTTATTCTTTAGTATCCTAGGTGCAAGGTTGTGAATATCGCTAGTCGACCGCTAGTCGGTTCGCGGGGACTAGAAATTAATCGGATTAATCGGGGACTAGTCAGATTAATCGGTTTAAGTTCTTTCTCCTTCTTCTCCTTCTCTATTGGTTGTTTTTAGGTTTTTGAAAAAACTGAATTTAGGGTTGGATTTTGATCTTTTTAATTCATTTTTTTGGAACCGAGGCTTAGTCGACCGACTAGGCCCGTCTAGCCGCTTAGTCGACTGCCTAGGTCCGATTACTGCTTGAGCCAATTTTTTGGCCGAACCTATCCTTGAGCGCTTTTAACTCTTCTTCTCCTTTTACTTCATCTGAGAGTGTCTTTTGTGCTGTTATTTTTTGATTTGACCTTGTGTTCATTGTTCTTGATTAAAAAGTTTAACCATGTTTGTTGTATTATAGATTTTGAAGAGACATCTGGAAATTTCAGTGAAGTTTTTTCTTAGATTAGGTAAGGCTTATGATAGGTTTATACGAACTATGTGTACAAAGAAAAAGAAAGTCACTGATACTTGTATTTAGATGGTACCTAAATCATAGAGTTGTTATGAAGAAGAATTTCTATTAGTGTAACCACCGAGGCTACTCAAGGTCAAAATTGAGCTTACTAGGCACATCAAAATTGTTGTTTATAACAAGCGGCTGATATTTACCCAAACGACGTTAAGACGATATTTTAGCATGGCGTGGTGGCCAAGATTTTAAAAAGCAAGCCACACTTGAGGCGCAAGGGTCCTCTACAACCTAGGCGCCCGCCGAGGTGCAGGCTTAAACGAAGCAAGGTGCACATTAGCACAAAATTATGCAAATAATATATATATAATTTATTTTATTTTTTTGCTTTCCCTCTCAATTTGTAAGATATGCTCTTTTGCATTGTTGTAGAGTTTAATTTTGTGCAGTCCATTCTAATTATTTATGAACAAAGGAAACTCCTACAACAACAAAATCTTTTGCTCATGTTACATGAACATTATCTGAATCACACCAATCTAGGATGACAGTGTAGAACATGAGGTGTTTTTTGTATTACTTTGTTAGCTACAAACTCCATAGGATTAATTGTGTAAGTGCATTAACCGTCTGAATCTTGACCTTTTTCTTCTATATTTAAGATCAAAATTAATACCAGTTTATACTTCACGATTTATGCACGGCCAAATTTCATCTTAATTGTGTTCTCATGCAGGAAAAGCATGAACTAGTTTTGAGGTTTATTAAAGAGGATTTGGGCTTTGAAGATGATAATATTCAAGTTCCTACACAATTGGAGAGCCTTTGAAGTTGTCGCCTATTAAGTTGAAGCCTTTGAAGGTGGCATGACAATTATTTTTCACTTTATGGTCGAGGCAATTGATGTTAACGGATACAACTATCCATTACTATGTAGGATCATCTTTCAGATTACTAAATTTTCTAACCAGATTACTTTTGAAGGTTCATATATTGTTTGTATTTTTTTTTGCTTTATATACTTTGATGAAATGTAACAAAGATTAACTTTTGGGATATGTTATTAGTTGTTTTATAGTAAGTTGACAACTCTACTTAATTTAATGGAGATCTTGGAATTTGTAGAAAAAAATTCTACACTTATTATGTTTCAATGTTTAGTTTATTAATTATTAGATTTGTGGTTCAAACTAATTAAATGCAAAATTGAAATAAAAAAAATACATAGGAACATTGATAAAATGTTTCAAAACTAGCCATATGAACAATGCAAAAGCATTACAAATTACATTTAGGAACAAGCATAAAGCGTTTCAAAGTGATATTTAGAAACGTTTCAAGGACGTTACAAAAATAATTTAGGAACACATTATATATGTACCAAAATATAACTTTCGGAACGTCTGATAATCATTCCAGATTAAATTTAGGGACGCTTTATAACTGTTTCAAATATTGCAACACCACTTTTAGGAACGGTTATGATATGTTGCTAAAAATATTAGAAATATTTCGGTAAAGATTTTATCTTTTTCCATCTCAAATCCCATGCTTATAATTCTGTAGAAATCTGAGTTTAATATCATATAAATTATATTTTGTTGTCTTTTATCCTATATTTTTATCTCTAGAAGTTGCATGTTGGATAGTTGAGAAATCGGGTTACGGTAGAGCAAATTTTTAGCACAATTAATGCGAAACTTTAGGAAATTATAAGATTTTTTTAAAAACTAAATTTAATATAGGTTTATTACTGTATAATATTTTTAAACATATTTTTATGATTTTATCATCTTAGATCTGATCGAAAAAATAGGGGTCAAATACTTGCTTTTCGAGTAAGTTGCTGACATAAAATAGATAAAACTTAGCGATTAATTGCCCATTGAATTCAAATTTATTTTCTGTGAAATAATTAAAATTAATTATATTTTAAAATATTATTTTATGTATTTAAATCAAATTATAAGTTTGGGAATGTTCTGGACAAGTTTCCTGTAGACTAGCTAACATAGAAGTCAACTAGCCATGAATTTTTTTTAGAATTCTAAATCTAGAATTCAGAGGTTAATTCTATATAAATTTTATTTAAAATACTATTTTTATGATTTTAGATGATTTATATGCATGCCCTTTAATTTGGGACTTAACCGAAAATTTTGGAAGTCGGAAACCATAAAACTAGGTCCTGATATCCCATGGAAACAAGTGTGTTGTTATGTATAAATTTAATGGTTCCATGAGATATTTGGACATGGTTATTTATGGTTAGTAATAATAATTTAGATAATGTAGTCATATTATAACTTTCTTGGTTAAATATTGAAAGTAGTTAATTAAATATTTATATGAATATTTATAAATGATCTTCTATACATATGCCTTGTATATCTATCAGGTTATATTTACGTACATGATTATTTTTATATATGAATTTCAGTCTAAAATCTAGTAAGTTAAAATATATATTTTAGGGATATAAGTATTATCAAAGATATTAATTTTTCAAATAAAACTGTTTTTAAAACC